>WNWK01021730.1:10000-33676 GCA_009830355.1 Cherax destructor | reverse complement strand
AGAGAGACAGAGAGAGAGAGAGAGAGAGACAGACAGACAGACAGACAGACAGACAGACAGACAGACAGACAGACAGACAGACAGACAGACAGACAGACAGACAGACAGAGCAGACAGAGAGAGAGAAACAGAGAGAGAGAGAGAGAGAGAGAGAGAGAGGGGCGTAACTGGAGGCCTATCATCAGTGGTGTCAGTGGGCGTGGGGTCTACCTGACAGCTGAACACGGCTAAGTCTTCATCTTTCAACCCTCGCCTGCAAAAACCGCCTCTCTCTCTCGCTCATTAAATTCTCATTTTATTACGTATCCAACTTTTTCTTTCGTGAAGTCTTAGCAGCGTCCGCCATGGCGTTAATTTCTTTGTTTGATCTCTTTTACTCGATAATAAATTCAGTCAGTCCAATTATTATTATTAGTTAGTGTGTACTCACCTAGCTTTGTGTGCAGGGGTCAGTCATGGCGTCTCATCCTGCCATTTGATGGAAGGTGGGGGATAAGGGGGTGATTATATTCATAATCATTTTTTAAATATTCTTGAATGTGGTTATCGTTATCTCACTTAACTTCTAATCATCAGTCAAATATGGCATGTGCAATGCTTTTCAGCCTCTTAACTACCATCGCCAAGCTTCATTGATTTCAGACCTTCAGTGCCTGAAACTCTGCGTGATGAATGACGTCATCGCCCGAGTCTAGTGTGCAACACTTCGTCCCTAACATCCCTCTAACACCGGGTTCCCCAAAGTGGTCAATATCGACCCCTGAGGGTCGATGGGACCATCAAAGGGGGTTGATAAATGACTGTGGGTTAAAAGGGAGTCAGTAAACGGCTGGGGGTGAAAAATGGGTCAGTAAATGTCTGGGGACGTGGTTTGCGTTTTGTATCTGTGACCTCCTACCCTTTCCCTTGTCTCTCATCTCTCCTGTCCCGGGAAGGGTACGTGTACTATTCCTGTTCATTTCCCGTATTGAGAGTACTCCTACACTTCAAGCTGTGTTGGAGAGCCAGCTGCCAGTACATTCTCAACACCCATAGTGAGAGGAGTGCTTCCAAACAAGTGATTGCTGTACATTTACTATGTATTCAATTTTTGTAACACTCATAATGGCAGCTGCTGATGCCAAGAAGTGCCAACATTATTTACAAGAATATTTAAAATTGGATTCATAACTTCGTTTACCAGTACAACAATGTCTATGTGCGTATTATGTGAAAAGACTTTCAGTAATGATGGTATGAAACCTTCAAAGATGAAAGACCGCCTTGAAAGGCTTCACTCTCGTCAGATAAATAAACATCTTGATTATTTTAAGGCACTGAAAGAAAAAAAAAGAAAAATCGACCAAGTTTTAAGGCATTTTGCCAAGCAGCTGCCAATGTTGATAATAAAGAAGGACTGAAGCATCGTACAATATCTCCCTCACTGAAGCATCATACAATATCTCCCTCACTGAAGCATCATACAATATCTCCCTCACTGAAGCATCATACAATATCTCCCTCACTGAAGCATCATACAATATCTCCCTCACTGAAGCATCATACAATATCTCCCTCACTGAAGCATCATACAATATCTCCCTCACTGAAACATCATACAATATCTCCCTCACTGAAGCATCATACAATATCTCCCTCACTGAAGCATCATACAATATCTCCCTCACTGAAGCATCATACAATATCTCCCTCACTGAAGCATCATACAATATCTCCCTCACTGAAGCATCATACAATATCTCCCTCACTGAAGCATCATACAATATCTCCCTCACTGAAGCATCATACAATATCTCCCTCACTGAAGCATCATACAATATTTCCCTCACTGAAGCATCATACAATATCTCCCTCACTGAAGCATCATACAATATCTCCCTCACCATAACAAAGAGAGGAAAATCTCATACAATTGGTGAGATAGTAATTCCAGTAATTTAAGAGGTGATTGAAACTGTTATGAAGAAAGATTCTCAAGCTATTCTAAAATGTCTGTCATTAAGTAACAATACAGAGCAACGACGAATTGATGAGATGGTCGATGATGATGATGATGATGATGAGAAAAACCTTCACAGCTGAGCTTCAGCACTCCAAGTTTTCCATCCAACTCAATGAGTCAAGTTTGGTCAGTTCAGATATTCTCACGGCCTATGTGAGGTATTACAGTAGTATTCTCACGGCCTATGTGAGGTATTACAGTAGTATTCTCACGGCCTATGTGAGGTATTACAGTAGTATTCTCACGGCCTATGTGAGGTATTACAGTAGTATTCTCACGGCCTATGTGAGGTATTACAGTAGTATTCTCACGGCCTATGTGAGGTATTACAGTAGTATTCTCACGGCCTATGTGAGGTATTACAGTAGTATTCTCACGGCCTATGTGAGGTATTACAGTAGTATTCTCACGGCCTATGTGAGGTATTACAGTAGTATTCTCACGGCCTATGTGAGGTATTACAGTAGTATTCTCACGGCCTATGTGAGGTATTACAGTAGTATTCTCACGGCCTATGTGAGGTATTACAGTAGTATTCTCACGGCCTATGTGAGGTATTACAGTAGTATTCTCACGGCCTATGTGAGGTATTACAGTAGTATTCTCACGGCCTATGTGAGGTATTACAGAGCTCACGGCCATGAGGTATACATAGTTTCTCACGGCCTATGTGAGGTATACAGTAGTATTCTCACGGCCTATGTGAGGTATTACAGTAGTATTCTCACGGCCTATGTGAGGTATTACAGTAGTATTCTCACGGCCTATGTGAGGTATTACAGTAGTATTCTCACGGCCTATGTGGGGTATTACAGTAGTATTCTCACGGCCTATGTGAGGTATTACAGTAGTATTCTCACGGCCTATGTGAGGTATTACAGTAGTATTCTCACGGCCTATGTGAGGTATTACAGTAGTATTCTCACGGCCTATGTGAGGTATTACAGTAGTATTCTCACGGGCTATGTGAAATATTACAGTAGTATTCTCACGGCCTATGTAAGGTATTACAGTAGTATTCTCACGGCCTATGTGAAGGTATTACAGTAGTATTCTCACGGCCTATGTAGGTATTACAGTAGTATTCTCACGGCTTATGTGAGGTATTACAGTAGTATTCTCACGGCTATGTGAGGTATTACAGTAGTATTCTCACGGCCTATGTGAGGTATTACAGTAGTATTCTCCATGAGTCGTATGCCCTATGTGAGGTATTACAGTAGTATTCTCACGGCCTATGTGAGGTATTACAGTAGTATCCTCACGGCCTATGTGAGGTATTACAGTAGTATTCTCACGGCCTATGTGAGATATTACAGTAGTATTCTCACGGCCTATGTGAGGTATTACAGTAGTATTCTCACGGCCTATGTGAGGTATTACAGTAGTATTCTCACGGCCTATGTGAGGTATTACAGTAGTATCCTCACGGCCTATGTGAGGTATTACAGTAGTATTCTCACGGCCTATGTGAGGTATTACAGTAGTATTCTCACGGCCTATGTGAGGTATTACAGTAGTATCCTCACGGCCTATGTGAGGTATTACAGTAGTATTCTCACGGGCTATGTGAGGTATTACAGTAGAAGTCAGAAGTGCATTATTGACGAATTTTTGTTTGCCAAGTATCTTAAAGCTGATGATAAAGGTGAGACAATTTTTCAGTGTTTGGAGGAATATTTGAATAAGCACAATATACCCCTCAGCAATATTACTACAGTGACTGTTGATGGTGCACCAGCAATGGTTGACCGCTACGGACGATTCGTCACTTTACTCAAAGAAAAGATGAACGTACTTGGTGTTCGTTGTGTATTAAACAGACATCATCTCGTAGCCAAGGAACTCAGTGGTAAACTGCATGATGCCTTGCGTAAGGTGGTGGTCAGGTGGTATATATCAACTATCAAGTAAGCGTGGTGGTATTCTAGTGAGAATGGACTAACTTACTATGCACACTGAGGTAAGGTGGTGGTCTAGGGGTGGTAACTATGCAGACTGAGGTAAGGTGGTGGTCTAGGGGTGGTAACTATGTACACTGAGGTAAGGTGGTGGTCTAGGGGTGGTAACTATGACACTGAGGTAAGGTGGTGGTCTAGGGGTGGTAACTATCACACTGAGGTAAGGTGGTGGTCTAGGGGTGGTAACTATGACACTGAGGTAAGGTGGTGGTCTAGGGGTGGTAACTATGACACTGAGGTAAGGTGGTGGTCTAGGGGTGGTAACTATGCACACTGAGGTAAGGTGGTGGTCTAGGGGTGGTAACTATGTACACTGAGGTAAGGTGGTGGTCTAGGGGTGGTAACTATGTACACTGAGGTAAGGTGGTGGTCTAGGGGTGGTAACTATGAACACTGAGGTAAGGTGGTGGTCTAGGGGTGGTAACTATGAACACTGAGGTAAGGTGGTGGTCTAGGGGTGGTAACTATGTACACTGAGGTAAGGTGGTGGTCTAGGGGTGGTAACTATGAACACTGAGGTAAGGTGGTGGTCTAGGGGTGGTAACTATGACACTGAGGTAAGGTGGTGGTCTAGGGGTGGTAACTATGAACACTGAGGTAAGGTGGTGGTCTAGGGGTGGTAACTATGAACACTGAGGTAAGGTGGTGGTCTAGGGGTGGTAACTATGAACACTGAGGTAAGGTGGTGGTCTAGGGGTGGTAACTATGAACACTGAGGTAAGGTGGTGGTCTAGGGGTGGTAACTATGAACACTGAGGTAAGGTGGTGGTCTAGGGGTGGTAACTATGAACACTGAGGTAAGGTGGTGGTCTAGGGGTGGTAACTATGAACACTGAGGTAAGGTGGTGGTCTAGGGGTGGTAACTATGAACACTGAGGTAAGGTGGTGGTCTAGGGGTGGTAACTATGAACACTGAGGTAAGGTGGTGGTCTAGGGGTGGTAACTATGAACACTGAGGTAAGGTGGTGGTCTAGGGGTGGTAACTATGAACACTGAGGTAAGGTGGTGGTCTAGGGGTGGTAACTATGAACACTGAGGTAAGGTGGTGGTCTAGGGGTGGTAACTATGAACACTGAGGTAAGGTGGTGGTCTAGGGGTGGTAACTATGAACACTGAGGTAAGGTGGTGGTCTAGGGGTGGTAACTATGAACACTGAGGTAAGGTGGTGGTCTAGGGGTGGTAACTATGTACACTGAGGTAAGGTGGTGGTCTAGGGGTGGTAACTATGTACACTGAGGTAAGGTAGTGGTCTAGGGGTGGTAACTATGAACACTGAGGTAAGGTGGTGGTCTAGGGGTGGTAACTATGAACACTGAGGTAAGATGGTGGTCTAGGGGTGGTAACTGGCAAATACTTGTAAACTTATACAACTCAACTGTACAGTTTCTAACAGATGTAAATCTATCACTGTGTGAAGAATTAAAAAAATAATAAGAATTTTCTGTTCTATTTGGCAGACCTATATTAAAAATTTAATTAAGTACAGCAACGTCTGCAGGATAAAGATGTTACGGTTATTCAGGCCTGGATAATTCTAGTAGGCTTCCAAGTCAAAATAGGCCTATTTAAAGCTTCACTGGCACGAAGGAATTTTCAGTATTTTTCAAATTTATGGCAGTTGGAATAAATGGAAAAAATTCGGATTGTGACCTGGAGATATACACAACACACCTTGATAAATTAAGGGAAGACTTTAAAGCACGCTTTAAGGACCTGGAGAAAACACACGTCCCTGACTGCATTCTTTCATTGTTTGATGCGGAAATGCAAACACTGACTGTCAAATGACGTAATAATTCATTGTTATGACTATGGATCTCGAAGTAAAAACATTGTTCAGAAGTAAAAGCTTAAGTGATTATTGGAGCCATGTAAACAATGTCGCTGAATATTCCCGGCTGTGTGCTGGGCTTGTGCTTTCCCGAGTCCATACATGAAGTTGTTTTCAGTCATGCAAATGGAATTCTAACTAAGCAGAGGAACAAGAGTGAACGTGTAAGAGCCTGGTGACTCACCATTAAAACTCACCAATCACCATCCAAATATCAGTGTCCTTGTTGACGCTCACCAGCTGCCCCCCTCCCATTAATCATACCATCCGTTGTTTTTCATAATTTAAATATTACCGATTTTTTATGAAATCATCATCATCATCATCATTATTATTATTATTATTATTATTATTATTATTATTATTATTATTATTATTATTATTATTATTATTTTATTTATTATTATTCGTAGTACTATTAGTTAAAGTACTATGTATTAAATTATTTTCATATAATACATGTTTGTGGGTCGCTGAACAATCTGAAACTTCATGAAGATGTTAATAAGTTGAAGAGTCTGGGAACCTCTGCTCTAACATAGCTGAGTCTTCAACCTTCTCTTGTTTCTCATTCCTGCTTCTCTCCTTTATTGACTTCTTCAGATTTCTTGTATATTTTTGCCATGTCTCTCCCGACTTTTCTCTTCTCTACGGTTATTAGGTATTTATTTTCTTCTGACCCCTTCAGTGTACCAGTCCCAAATCTACACACAGAAATCACTCCCTACGATATCGAATGAGTCGGTAGGCGGTGCAACGTGCCCTCCATTGAAGAGCAAGAGTGCCGTGAGCACACTAAGAGATAACACATTAAGTGTCAGCGGCCCAAGACTGTTCAACTGCCTCCCAGCATACGTAAGGGGGATTGCCAATAAACCCTTGGCTGTCTTCAATAAGGAGCTGGACAGATACCTAAAATCAGTACCTATTGCGCCCCCTGAACTGGGCCTCAATGTATATAATGTATATTTCCATTTTCTATAATTTTATATTGGGAATATTCTCGATTATAGCTAAATCATTAATATTTTGCTTTATATTATTATTAGACTATTATTTAACTTAGCTATATATATTAGGTAGGATGTAATATTTTATGTTGTGCTCGAGAGTGTGTAGTAACTGCCTTGGTGTTGGCAAACGACTGTTATGCTGCCGGCGTCTAGTTGCGGGGGGGGGAGTCAGTCTCTGGACACACCTGAGCTGGGTGGTTGTTCCTCCTTCCTCTCTGTCTCTGGCCTGCTGACCTCGTCGAGTCAACACCTCACTCTATTTCTACTTGTTTTCTCGACTTTAGACTCTGTTGGGTAGAGTATGCATTTGTTGGTGAGGCGAATCATACTTCTCAGAACTCTGTGTAACTCTGTTCACAGAGAATAGACTAGACAGTGATTATTCGACTTTGTTATGGGTTGTGTGTCACTTTGACACTCTTTGAATACTCAGGTCTCAAGCTATAGCTCTGGACCTACTTCGATAAGGCATCTGTGCACCGCCACAGTTTGGGATTGTTTATGCTGAACCTAGTTTCAGTAGTAAGGGAGTTTTATGACTGTTTTGGAGGATCTACTGATGGTCCCCATTTAGGGTCGATTTTCTATCTCCTTGTTCCTGATGCTGTGTTGCTGTTGCCTGTTATAGTGCTGTTCTGCGAAGTGGTCATTTTACTAGACAATCAAACTGGTCTGGTTGTCAATTTGTTAGTACAGCTAGCTTATGAGAAGTTGTTCTGTCGTACACTGGTTGAGTCGAGTCTTAAGAGTTACCGGGAGCACACTCATACACACATTTATTATTATTTGTATATATTGTATTTACTGACTTTGTACCTGATGGTACTTCCGAGTCATTTATATATATGTGCCCTCAGCACAGACTTATTGTATATGAGAGCAGTGTAGGAGCTACCCTCCTAATTAACCTCCTAATTGATATCTTAATTAATATCTTTATATTTGATTTACTTTGCTACCCTAGATTTTCTACTTTGTTAATAAATCTTTTAAATCATTTACTTTGGTTAGTACCCTATCAGTTGCAATCCCCTTAATCTATATAATATGTCGGATAACTGAACCAGGATACTGACTTTGTTGCAAAAGCCCAGTAACAGGCTGGATGCTAGAAGGGCTTTCCGTTCTAGTGTTCACTGGAGATATCTATTATTAATAGATATCGTGTCATTTTGTAACAGTACCTACCTGATCAGCCGGGGCTGTGATTCGTACGTTGGTTTGCGTGCGGCCAGCAGTAACAGCCTGGTTGGTCAGGCCGTGATTCACCGTGAGGCCTGGTCATGGACCGGGCTGCGGGGGCGTTGACCCCCGGAACACCCTCCAAGTAGACTCCAGGCAGACCTGTAACAAGTCTGCTTTTAAACCTCTGGTCTTCCTTCAGTTTCTTTATATTCCTGAACACTGAATGAGATCAGAAGGTACAGTTGATATATCAATGAAAGTTATAACCACCGAGACAAGTTGGGTTATTACAAGTGTTATCGTGATCTCTCACATTATCCGTATCACTTTTTTGATAATGTGGTCAGGAAAGTGCTTGGAAAAAACAATTCTTTAACTGTGGTTATATTGCATGGCTGATGCTGTGTAGGCTGCAGGAAGGTGCTGCTGCATACACCGTCTTACCGTTGACGTACGTCGTGTATAAGGTAATCAATTATTCTTTTTCTTCAAGTTCCCAACAACTGTTGTCAGGTCTATTAGGCGAGTATGTGCCGCAGACACTTCTGTTTATACAGTGCTCCCTCGATACGCTCAGTTCTGTGGTTACCTAAGGTTCTTTTCCTGGTTCTAGGTTCCTGGAGCGTGTTCTTCCGGGCCTGTTTCCACTGCCTGAATTCCTTGACTTTCCCAGATATGCAGAACTTTCCACTTGCCGGGAAGGAATTCCAGCAGCCATATGTCTAACCATCGGTGTCGTCTGCTCACCTATCATAACTTTGGGCCCCAGTCCCTGGACCCATTATGAACCTCTGTAATCTTTTGACTACCACCCACAGGATGGGGTGAATAATAAAGATATTAAACTAACTTAAACTAACTCGTCTGCTCAAGTCCTCTTGCAGACTTGCTTTGTCTTCTGTTTTTCTTCTTCTCGTTTCAGCCTCGTCTGTAAACAAAACAAAATATATCGGATTTTATTTCTTCTGGTCAGGTCGCTTACGTACATGAGGGCGAGTCCTGACCCCAGCACTGACCCCAGAATCGACCCCAGCACTGACCCCCCAACACAACCCCGCTTCTCACTACTGCCCATCCTTATATCTCCTCAGTGACCATCACTCTCTGTCCTGCTCCCTTTAGTAAATATATAATATTGACATACAGAATCTACTGATGGTGTTGATGAATGAGACAAGTTCATCACTTGGGTATCTTTACTGTAGAGATGTTTCGCCAACCTGGTCACAGACCAGGAGGCGGGGGCGTTGATCCTCGAAACCCTCTCCTGGTATACTTCAGGTAACCAGTGGTTCTATCAACCCAAAAGACTGATAAAGCTACTGGTTAACTAAACGTCTCCGTAACAAAGATACCCAAGGCTGGTCCTTAAAGAATGTCTTATTCTTTCCGTTAAATATTGTACCAACCTGCCTGATCTTCTAACTAGCTGAACAATTTCCATTGGTACAATATCGAGTATTCTTGTGCACTCCAGAACATGAACATGCAATCTACCCATCCTTCTCTTTCCTCATTTAACTGTCAACCTGTCGTAGAATTCCTTTGTATGTGTGTGTGTGTGTGTGTGTGTGTGTGTGTGTGTGTACTCACCTATTTGTGGTTGCAGGGGTCGATTCATAGCTCCTGGCCCCGTCTCTTCACTGATTGCTACTAGGTCATCTCTCTCCCTGCTCCATGAGATTTATCAAACCTCGTCTTAAAACTATGTATGGTTCCTGTCTCCACTACGTCACTTTCTAGGCTATTCCACTTCCTGACAACTCTATGGCTGAAGAAGTACTTCCTAACATCCCTTTGACTCATCTGAGTTTTCAACTTCCAATTGTGACCCCTTGTTTCTGTGTTCACTCTCTGGAACATCCTGTCTCTGTCCACCTTGTCTATTCCCCGCAGTATTTTGTATGTCGTTGTCATGTCTTCCCTAACCCTCCTGACCTCCAGTGTTGTCAGGCCGATTTCCCTTAACCTTTCTTCGTAGGGCTTTCCCCTTAGCTATGGAACTAACCTTGTCGCAAACCTTTGCACTTTCTCTAATTTCTTGACGTGCTTGACCAGGTGCGGGTTCCAAACTGGTGCTGCATACTCTAGTATGGGCCTGACGTACACGGTGTACAGTGTCTTGAACGATTTCTTACTGAGGTAACGGAACGCTATTCTCAGGTTTGCCAGTCGCCCATATGCTGCAGCAGTTATCTGGTTGATGTGTGCCTCCGGAGACGTGTTTGGTGTTATACTCACCCCAGTGTGTGTATGTATGTGTGTGCGTGCACTCACCTAGTTGTGGTTGCAGGGGCCGAGTCACAGCTCCCGGCCCCGATAGGAGCTGTATATGTGTGTGCGTGCGTGTTTGTGTGTACTCACCTAGTTCTCACCTAGTTGTGGTTGCAGGGGTCGAGTCATAGCTCCTGGCCCGCCTCTTCACTGGCCGCTACTGGGTCACGCTCCCTACGTGTGTGTGTATGTGTGTGTGTGTACTCACCTTTTTGTATTAGGCAGCAGGGGTCGAGTCATAGCTCCTGGCCCCACCTCTTCAATGATCGCTACTGGGTCCTCTTTCTCCCTGCTCCATGAACTTTATCATACCTCGTCTTAAAACTGTGTGTATGTGTGTGTGCTCAGATCGCCGCTTGTGTGAGCAGGATAAACCGGGTCTTCAAGTTTTTGCTGCGTTTAAGAGTGTTGATGGTTCTATGATAATGCCATCACACCCAACACCCAATATACCTCACCACCCACTATCATGTTATACCATCACGCCCTCCCGCCCACAGCCTCCACGCCCATCACACCCACCTGCATGCAGCCTCCCCGTTTATCACGCCCAGCCGCCCACAGAGTTGGACCTGTGTCAGATCCTAAGATTGCTTTAAACCTAGCAACACTATGAACCATCATCTCGGATGCATTGAACATCTGTTGCGTTTACATGTTCATTAAAACTTAATGTAATTGCATATTGTTGCAACCCATTTAAGTTTTAAAACCTACACAAACTGTATCACAGTAGACATTAAGAGCTCTTCCCCCTCCGTGGAAGATGTGTTCATTTAATGTCACATACCTGCAAGCCCCTCCCAAGAAACTCATTACTAGTAATCTCTTCCTTAAATCACCTGTTAAAGCAACTACTCCAGAAGAAATTTCTCGCTTATCTGTTACTAAAAATTTATCACAAGTTATATACACTGATGGATCTAAGCAGGAGTCTACTGGCATCAGTTCTTGTTGCCACCTCACTCGTCAACAACGATACTAATTACGTTGACTTAGGCATAAAAGTTAACAACTGGACATCTGCCCTGCAAACTGAATTATTTGCCATCCTAACGGTGCCAAAGTTAACTTATGACACTGACCTTAACTCATCACTGAAGACTCTTGGCTCACATAATGACTCTAACATGCTCATTAGAGAAGCCTGGTATAGATACTAAAAAAATCAGAGAATGGGGAATTAATATGCATTTCTTTTATGGAGAGAAGTAAATAATGAAAGTGAATGTAACAGGAATACAGTTAGAAACTTGAGTAGATCTATCACTCACTATGACAACATGAACGTGGAAATCTATGTGTAAGAAGCAACTTGCAATGTGAACAGACTGACTGATGTTGTAGTAGCCAGGCTTAGGCTTGGTTACAGGTACTTCTGGTAGTTTGGCAGACACAAAGACTATGATCAAAACTAAATAGAAAATATCTGGCCAGCCCTGTGGTCACTATCTTGAACGCCATGTACTTAATTGTCCAATAACCTATGTGATGTCAAGATATCTTATTAATGTCAATAAGATTCCAGACATATAATGCAAATATCCTAAATTTGCTTACAACAGAAGAGACAGTTGTAAATCTAAATCCAGATGTGCTCCTGTTAATCTTCTGGAGCCTAGTTCCTAGGCCTTAAGTGTATCTATATGATCTTGTGTTACCGTCCACAGAATAAATATGAGGTGCACAATAAACTAGCCACTACCGTCCACATGATGGATATGAAGTGGTAGTAATGGTTTCTAGCACAATAACCACCTAGGAAGGAGCAAAAAGCAGCAGAGTAAATATTTTATTTCGTTCACCAAGTAATCTGTAGGTACTTAATATATATATATATATATATATATATATATATATATATATATATATATATATATATATATATATATATATATATATATATATATGTATGTATATATGGGTGTGTATCGTGCCTAATTGGTAAAACTGGTCAATTAGCAAGAACTAATTAAAAATTAAGTCCTTTTTAATATTTTCTCTTATACGTTTATATATATATTTTTTTCATTTATGTTAATGTAAAAATTAATAATTTTGTACCAAAAGAACCTTAGAAAACTTACCTAACCTTATTATAACAAGCTCAAGTTAATTTTAGCCTAATCCAACTAAATATATTTTAGATAGGTTTACAATAATTTAATAATAAACAAACACAATGAAATATATTGTTTTCGTTTGGTTCAGAATGATTTTTGCGAAATTATTGCATACACAAATTTTCGCTTGCCTTATTCGGCAAGAAGAGCGTTGCTATTTAAGCCAAAATTACAAGTTTTACCTATTCGGCACAACATATACATAAGGAAATAAAATATTTACTCTGCAGTTTCTTTGCAGCAGAAGAAAGATTAAGAAATGTGTGCAAGAAAGAAATGCAAGAATGATAGTGGAAGAGAGAAGTGAGGGGAGAAATTCTAGTATATACAAAGCTCACTCTCAGTGTCAACTACTGTTTCTACCTAATGGGGAACACACACACAGAGACGAGCCAGGAACAGTGCAACAGTGCAACAGTGCAACAGTGCAACAGTGGAACAGTGGAAAAATTAATTCACCCCACCACCACTTCTCACTTTCTCCACATAACCATTAAACTCCAATCAGATCCCACACATCACTTGCTCACCTCACCCATCACTTCTCCACAACCCATCCACAACTATCCTTCCACCCACAACGCCCCACCTTCTCTTCTTGACGTCTTCCCACACCCCCACTAAACGTTAGCCAGCACATCCTCCTCATCCACAACGTCTCAATCCCACCAGACATCCTTCTCTCCCAACAGCCACTCCCTTTCTACAACCCACTCCCCAATCTTTCCCATACTTCATACGCCAGTCACGACCCACTAGATTCAACCAAACCCGATAGAAGAAGCCAGGTCCAGTAGCACCAAGTGAAAGGGAAGCCTGGCTATGAAAGTAAAGTGTCTGGCGCTGAATAACCCACAGAAGTTTATTCCTCATAAAATAAGAATAATAATAATAATATTAATAATAATCTCATAAATAAAGTCAGAGACAGTTGTACATCTTTATTCCGAAGCATTTCGCCTACACAGTAGGCGTCTTCAGTCGAGTACAGAAAAGTTGGCCGGAGCCTAACTGTTGCATATGTCTCACCAACCTGTCGGTATTGTATATCAGTTTGATATTCAGTCTGGTACATCATTTGCAGATTGCGTTACAAGAAACAGTAATGATCTAAGGGCCTTATTAGCAAAACATAAACCAGGCATAATAGCTCTCACGAAGACACACCTCATGGGAATCATAGGCGATGCAATATTCCCAGAGGGGTACCACAGAAATCTGGAAACAAATTCCAGATTATATTGGAAGGAAAAATGAATAATTTGATCAATTTATGAAACTGAAGAAAACCTAACAACAGCAAAAGGATCATGACATTCAGAAGGTTTAAAAATCTGATTGAAAAGGCAAATGATTTGCCTAAGGGTTGCAGAGAGGCCAGAAGAGAAGCAGTAATTGGAAAGGTACAGAATGGTGATTTTAACAAGAGACAGTAAAATTAGAAGGAGAGCAAGGAATGAAGAAGCAGGGAATAGAGGAGAAGCAGAGTGGTGTTTCAAATATAACAGGGCAAAAAAAAAAAATATAATAATAGGCCAGAAGAGAGCCTACGATACTCAACATTAATGAATGAAGAAAGATGACTGTGTAAAAGTCCCGGGAATAAGATTGAAGAAGGAAGAGGACTCGTTAACAGTGATAAATGTCAGAGGTGAGAGACGACCCAAACATATCATTGCAAGAATCTTCACCATAGAAAGTTTTTTATTACCATGGAGAAGAGAGGACAGAGAGGAACAATACACTTGGGGTTCTGTATTGTGGAAACGTTTCGTCGACTGTTGGCTTTATCAATCCAACATAGAAAAGAAAAACATTGGTAGATGTGAAAACGTCGTCTTTCAACCTGGACATGATGTGTCCAGTCTTCCAGTGCTGCTAAGAGTACTGCATATGCATTTACCTATGTACATTAAAACAAATGCATGCAAGAGACACAGTGAGAACCGTAGCAACCAGACTTGATGATTCAAGAGTGTACCACATCCCTTCACAACTATGGCGGGGTTCCTTGTGATTGGCTGGTTGAACCAAGGGGCCCCTGCTAGTTACACCCTTAGCACCTGGTTCGCTGGTCGGGAGACATATATGGGTGTGTGACATATGCCGAATAAATTGTAACATACTCTTAGCATGCCATACTCTCTGAATTCTTGATATTTACGTATTTGTAATCTCTTCTTGTACGTCTTTCTGTACTTGTAGCTGCCAGAATCCCTGTATCTTTTCCGTTTCTCTATCTCTAATCTCTCTCGAAAATCTGGCACGTGATCATTATTGCTCACCTCTTTAGTCACCGCCTTAATAATGATGCATATTTTTTTTTTTTACTTTGGACCAAAAAGTCTTCAGGTTTTCTCTTTTTTTGTTTATGTCTGTATTTCGCGGAAAGGTCTCTTTCCCTCTCTTCTTCTCTTGCTTTATGTTACGATGATTGCTAAAGAATGTGTTGCTTGCTAAGAGCACCTGAGTCGTATAATCTGCCTTACAAGATTGCATTTACTGCCGGTGGAACTAATTGAGACTTTTACGTTGAATGTATTTAAATATTTTTACTGTTTTGAATATTAGGCATTTAGAGGGTATGTAGAAGAGGCGGGGTATTGAGCAAGCTTTTATTGCTACAACGTTTTGCTCTGTGTAGAGCCTGTTAAAGCTCTACACGCTCTCCCTAGAGCTGCATAGAGCTCTGTGGTGAAGACAGAAGGAGCTTGAAGTAATCAGTCCCTCAGCCTGGAGTCGATGTAATCAGTCCATCAGTCTTGATAAGAATAAATATTCTTATCAAGATTGAGGGACTGATTACCTCAAACTCCTTCTGATCATCATTCTTCTTTGTACTGGACTGATGAAGCCACTGAGTGGGGAAACGTTTCCACAATAAAGATACCCGAGTGTTGGACATGTGTCCAATTAATCAGTACTTTGTATGCATGAAGACTATCTGCAAAGTTGAGGTGTTGTTTATACAATGTCTGCAGTGCTTCCTGTGGCTCTGTGTTGCCTTGTTCTGTACTAGCAGCCACTGTCAGCAAACTCCTTAGCAGTCCTCCACACTGTTGACCGTCGGGCATAGCTGAGAGCCCTGAGGGACTTCCTTATGCATTCTGCTTTCAGAGGTAAAAAATAATAAAAAAATTATTCCGTTTCTGGCGTGGCTGCGACTGGTGGTGAAGACCATAATTGTTGGCGATGATGAAGGAGGAGGAGGAGGAGGTGGAGAAGGAGAGCACCTGAATGCTAACTCGGAGTGGGGGTCCTGAGTGATGGTGCTGCTGTTGCATGTGTGATACTTCCTCTGTCCCAGCCACCACGGGCCTTGTTCCCTGTCATACACACTGCTCCACTAAAGGGATGCCGCTATCTCTGACCTCTTTTTTCTTTCCATTGGTCTCTGACCTCTTGTTTTTCTTTTGCTCTCCTCTAGATTCTTGCACCTCGTTGTTCTTGACGCGATTTTGGCTTCATTAGAGACACTCCCGTGTAAGGATTTTTATCTTTCCTCTCTAAACCCCCGTGATGGGTTGTTGTTGATGTTAGAGAAGCAGGGAAAGAGCACCGAGAATCTGCTCGCTGAATTTAAGAATGGAGTTCCTGGAGGCGGAGGTGTCTCTCCTGAGTCTGTAAACGCAGACGTCGTGTAGACGTTGCGAAGACGTTAAGAAGACGTCTTGTATACGTGAAGACGTCGTGCAGACGTTGTGTAGATGTGGTGTAGACGTTGTGAAGACATTGTGTAGACGTCGTGAAGACGTCGTGTAGATGTCGTGTACATGTCTACCTACCTGCCTGGAGTCTACCTGGACGGTATTCCGAGGGTCAACGCCCCCTCGGCCTGTACCACGAGCAGGCTTCCCGGTGGATCAGGGCCTGATCAACCAGGCTGTTATTGTTGGGCGTGTAGACTTTCCTTACTCCTTCTAGACACTGAAGCGTTTGTATTTTTTTTTGTGGGGGTAGCAGGTCAATTTTCAGTCATTCGTTCATCAGAGAATAACAGTAGGCTAGAGGGTCATAATCTTTTCAGGATAATAACAGTGCAAGAAGTCAGTGAGCTGTGCAAGACGTTAGTCAGCAGTGCAAGACGTCAGTCAGAAGTGCAAGAAGTCAGTGAGCTGTGCAAGACGTCAATCAGCAGTGCAAGAAGTTAGTCAGCAGTGCAAGACGTCAGTCAGCAGTGCAAGACGTCAGTCGGCAGTGCAAGACGTCAGTCGGCAGTGCAAGATGTCAGTCAGCAGTGCAAGACGTCAGTCAGCGGTGTAAGAAGTCACTCAGAAGGAGGGGTCAATCAGAAATGAAATACAACACGTCAGACATCAGTACAAAACGTTAGTTAGTGAGAAATGGAGTACAAGAAGATAATCAAAAGTAGAATACAAGAAGTCAATCAGAAGTGGAGTAAAAGGCCTCATTCAGGACATGTCTCTGTCCCTGATTTCCGCCTGGCTGATTTCATAGGACTGAAAAATTACCTGGGTGGGCTGAACTGGAATGACCTGACAGTGGGTCAGGTAGGTGGTGATTGCCAATATGACGTTTTCCAGAGGATAGTTCTAGCTGCTCAGACAACTTATGTTCCTAATAGGGAAATCAGATCAAACAAAAATGATCCTAAATGGATGAACCATAGATTAAAACATCTCAATGGTCAAAAGAGAGGTATATATAGGCGAATCAAAAGAGGAGAGGGGCAATTAAGTAATCAATATATTCAGTTAAAGAGAAATAAAAAAGAGAATAAGAAAAGAATAAGAAATTTTTAACACTTACTTCCTCTCAGTTTTTACACGGGAAGATACTAGAGATATTCCAGAAATAATAAATTATGTAGAACAGGACGATAGTAAACTATGCACGATTAGGGTTACAAGTGACATGGTCCTTAGACAAATAGATATATTAAAACCTAATAAATCCCCAGGCCCTGATGAACTGTATGCAAGGGTTCTAAAGGAATGTAAAGAGGAGCTTAGCAAACCTTTGGCTAATCTTTTCAACATATCACTACAAACTGGCATAGTGCCAGAAAAGTGGAAAATGGCAAATGTGATACCTATTTTTAAAAGCAGGTGACAAGTCCTTAGCTTCGAACTATAGACCAATAAGCCTAACCTCCATAGTTGGAAAATTTATGGAATCAATAATTGCCGAGGCAATTCGCAGCCATCTTAAAAAGCATAAATTAATCAACTAATCTCAGCACGGTTTTACAAAAGGGCGTTCCTGCCTTACAAATTTGTTGACTATTTTCACTAAGGTATTTGAGAAGGTAGATCATGGTAATGAATATGATATTGTGAATATGAGTGGGGAAGTGTCACGAGTGGTGTTCCACAGGGGTCAGTGTTGGGCCCCTTGTTGTTCACAATCTACGTAAACGAATAGATGAGGGAATAAATAGCGATTTCTGATACATGGGATCAACTTAGTCATCCTCCTTTGTACGTTTTCCAGAGCATTTATATCCATTCTGTAATACGGTGACCAAAACTGTGCAGCATAATCTAGATGAGGCCTAACCAAGGATATATAGAGTTGAAGAACAACCTGAGGACTCCTATTATTTATGCTTCTTGATATGAAGCCAAGGATTCTGTTTGCTTTATTGCGAACACTTATGCACTGCTGTCTTGGTTTTAGATTACTGCTAACCAGAACTCCTAAATCCTTTTCGCAATCAGTAGTATTAAGATCTACATTATTTAGTTTATATGTGGCATGGTTATTGTCCTGTCCAATATTTAGAACTTTGCATCTATCTATATTAAACTGCATCTGCCACTTCTCCGACCACTGCATCAGTCTATTCAAATCTTCCTGGAGTGCTCTAATGTCCTCATTTGAATGAATTGGACGGCCTATTTTGGTGTCATCGGCAAACTTGCTTATGTCGCTATTTATTCCCTCATCTATGTCGTTTATGTAGATTGTGAACAACAAGGGGCCCAATACTGACCCCTGTGGAACACCACTTGTGACGCTTCCCCACTCTGATTTCTCCCCATTTATGCAAACTCTCTGCTGCCTATTTGTCAGCCATATCTCTATCCAGGAAAAATATTCTCCTATTCCGTGTGCCTTAATTTTCCTCAATAGTCTCTGATGTGGGACTCTATCAAAAGCCTTACTGAAGTCCATATGCACAATATCATATTCATTACCATGATCTACCTCCTCAAATACCTTAGTGAAAAAAAGTTATCAAATTTGTAAGGCAGAAACGCCCTTTTGTAAAACCGTGCTGAGATTCGTTGATTAATTTATGCTTTTCAAGATGGCTACGAATTGCTTCGGTAATTATTGATTCCATAAATTTTCCCACTATGGAGGTTAGGCTTATTGGTCTATAGTTCGAAGCTAATGACCTGTCACCTGCTTTGAAAATAGGTATTACATTTGTCATTTTCACTTATCTGGCACCATGCCAGTTTGCAGTGATATGTTGAAAAGATTAGCCATAGGTTTGCTAAGCTCCTCTTTACATTCCTTTAGAACCCTTGCATACAGTTCATCAGGGCCTGGGGATTTGTTAGGTTTTAATTTATCTATTTGTCAAAGGACCATGTCACTTGTGACCCTTATCGTGCATAGTTTACTATCGTCCTGTTCTACATAATTTATTATTTCTGAAATATCGCTAGTATCTTCCTGTGTAAAAACTGAGAGGAAGTAAGTGTTAAAAATTCTACACATTTCCTTATCACTGACGGTGAGCTGATCTGAGTAACTTTTGAGTGGGCCTATCTTGTCCCTAGTCTTACTTCTGTATACCTGAAAAATTCCTTTTGGGTTAGCCTTCGATTCTCTTGCAACTTTAACCTCATAGTCTCTTTTTGCTTTTCTTATTCCATTTTTTTTCATTTCTCTCTTTAACTGAATATATTGATTACTTAATTGCCCCTCACCTTTTTTGATTCGCCTATATATGCCTCTCTTTTGACCAATGAGATGTTTTAATCTATTGTTCATCCATTTAGGATCATTTTTGTTTGATCTTATTTCCCTATTTGGAACATAAGTTGTCTGAGCAGCTAGAACTATCCTCTGGAAAACGTCATATTGGCAATCACCACCTACCTGACCCACTGTCAGTACATTCCAGTTCAGCCCACCCAGGTAATTTTTCAGTCCTATGAAATCAGCCAGGCGGAAGTCAGGGACAGAGACTTGATTGCCATTTTAGGGTAATTCCATGATATATTAAAACTGAGTGATTTGTGATCACTTTCCCCAAGCTCATCATTAACCTCAAGATTATTAATTAGCGATTCCCTGCTGGCAAGAACCAAGTCTAGCAGGTTATTTCCTCTAGTTGGTTCTGTCACCAACTGTTTCAAAAGACAATCCTGAATCGTATCAAGAAAGTCACTTGACTCTAAATTTCCTGTCAAATTGCTCCAGTCAATTTATCTAAAGTTGAAATCTCCCATTAGCACAACATCATCCCATAGAAGTTTACTGCACTCCCTATCAAGATTTGGGGTCCTGTAAATCACACCCAAGATAAGTTTTACACGGCCCTCAAGAAGCTGTAACCAAACAGATTCAGTGGCTGACGCTTTTAATTTTATATCTTGTCTAACACAACAATTTAGATTGTCTCTGACATACATCGCTACTCCACCACCCTTCCTCTTGACCCTATCAGTGTGGAATAATTTATAGCCTTGTATGTGACATTCAGAAGGCAACTCTCTATCATTCAGATTGAGCCAGGTCTCTGTTATAGCAATAATATCTATGTTTCCTGCACTTGCAATTAATCTTAGCTCATCTATCTTATTTCTTACACTCCTGCTATTAGTATAGTAAACCTTAAGGGAGCTAGTCTCTTGTTTCCCTCTACTGTCTCCCTTTGTTTGCTGACCTGATCCATTGTCCTTATATGTAACTTTATGATGAATTTCTTTTATACACTTACTGTTTTCAGCCCTTGTGTTGCAAACTGACTGTTTCCCACACACACCCATACCTCTATCCTCTATCAGTTTAAAATCTTAGGCATGTCAGCAATGGCTCTCTCGATCGAGTTGGCAAGTGCTTCCACCCCTGTCCCAGAGAGATGTACCCCATCCCTTGCATACATATCATATTTGCCATAAAAGTTGTCCCAGTTGTCAATGAATGGGACTGCAAGTTCCTTGCAGTGTCTGTCTAGCCAGCAATTCACATCAATTGCCCTAGACAACCATTCATTTTCCACTCCCTTCTAGGCAAGATGCTACATATAATTGGGACCCCTCCCTTAGACTTAATTAGCTATATAGCTGACCTGTACTTATCTAGCAGCTCTTCTCTCCTACCCTTCCCAATATCATTTCCACCAGCACTGAGACAGATAATGGGCCTTTTCTATTACCTGACATGATATTATCCAACCTGTTGACTATGTCACCAACACCAGCTCCAGGGAAGCACACTCTTTCTCTCACCTTCTTATTCCTATTACAGAAAGCACGGTCCATATATCTTTCCTGTGAGTCACCTACCACAAGAATTCGCTTACCTCTATTAGCAGGGGAAGTAGTACCTTTACCTTCACTTGCCACTGAATTACACTCATCCTGAAGAACAGAGAAGCTATTTCCTACCTTCAAATCTTCTCTCTTAACTTTCCTTATTTTGATGCTCCTCCCATTACTGGGAACCACTCCCACTCGCCACTTGAGACCTCACTCCTAGTAGCCTTTTCTTCCTCATCCTCCTCGCAGGGAGTGGCAGACTGCCCCTCACTGCTGGTATCCCAATTCCCCTCCACCACTCCGGCCACCTCACTCTCACTTCCAAACCCATTGAGGTGAACCTTCAGCCTCCTAATTTCCTCCTGGAGAAGGAGGACCTCACTCTCACTTCCAAACCCATCGAGGTGAACCTTCAGCCTCCTAAATTCCTCCTGGAGAAGCAGGACCTCTTCCTTCAACACTCCAACCTCACATTTTAAAACACTGCAGCAGCTAGCCATATTGTAACCCTCCACACTAATTCCCGAGTACCGTCATAGAAGCTTAAACGTTGTGTAGTTTTAAAAATAGGTTGGATAAATACATGAGTGGGTGTGGGTGTGTGTGAGTTGGATTTGACTAGCTTGTGCTAACAGGTCTGATGCCGTGCTCCTTCCTTGAGTGGATGTGACTTGGATATGACTAGGTTGGGTCATTGGATTAAGCCGGTAGGAGACTTGAACCTGACTCGCATGGGCCAGTAGGCCTACTGCAGTGTTCCTTCTTTCTTATGTCCTTATTTGTGTATTCTTTATGTTTTTAAAGAACCATCACTTGGTTATAGAACTATTTCTTGATTATAGAACCATCATTTGTTCATTGTATCCAGTAGCGTGGTGAGAAGTACTCAAGCCTGGAGAGCTTGGGAAAACCCCAAGGAACGGATTTCCCAGCTGGGTGGAGCACTGAGGCATCACCTATATTTTATTACTTTGATAAATATACAGGCAAAGAGTTATTATCCTTTCTCAGATCATTTCTAGAGCCTGGCATTACCTAGGCTCCTCCCTGATGGATGTCATCCACAAGAGTCGACTGACACCCAGCCAGGTACCTGCTGACTGAATATCAAAATGGTATACAATACCGACAGGTTGGTAAGACACATAGGCAACAGTTAGGCATCTTTATTCTGAAACGTTTCGCCTACACAGTAGGATTATTCAGTCGAGTACAGAAAGTAGGCAGGAGCAGTAGAGATGTGAAGACGATGTAATCAGTCCATCACCCTTGAAGACGTAGATTTGAGGTTATCAGTCCCTCAGCCTGGAGAAGAGCTCTGTTCCATAGTCTGAAACACTGAACATAAGAACATAAGAAAGAAGGAACACTGCAGCAGGCCTACTGGCCCATGCGAGGCAGGTCCAAGTCACCCACCGACCCAAGGCCAGTCAGGGCATGTCACACCCACTTAAGGAAGGAGCACGGCATCAGACCCATCAACACTAGCTAGTCAGGTCCAACTCACACCCACTCATGTATTTATGTAACCTATTTTTAAAAGTACACAACATTTTAGCTTGTACGACAGTACTCGGGAGTTTGTTCCACTGTTATGTGGGTTGTTATGTGCTCGTACATAGCGCAGCACACCGGGTATGTGGATTGTTATGTGGTCGTACATAGCGCAACACACCGGGTATGGTGTATCTGTCAGTCTGGGGACAATGGGCATCGTATCCCTGTCCGTGAAAGAGGGCCGAGAGGTCAGTGAATTCCCTGATCACTGAGAGGATGTTACCCCTGAAGTCACCTGCTTGAGATGTCACGTGACGTCAACACCAGGAACGTCACTGAAGTCACCTGCTTGAGACGTCACGTGACGTCAACACAAGGAATGTCACTGAAGTCAACAGACCTGCTACAGTGTTCCTCCTTTCTTATGTTCTTAAGTGAACTGTTTGAGACGTCACGTAACGTCAACACCAAGAATATCACTGAAGTCACCTGTCTGAGACATCACTTGACGTCACCACCTCAGGGAGAGTCTCCTTCAAATTCTAATTATTACAATATATTAACAGAAGGCTAAACCGTCCAGTGGATGAATAAGAGAGGCGAGTCATCCACTCCAGCAAGACAGAGACTAAACACCTCTCACGAGGGACTGATCACCTCAGACTACTCCTTCACGTCTTCCACCGTCTCCAGTCTTAACTGAAGAAGCCACTCGTGGCAAAACGTTTCCTTTAATACACGTCGGTATCACCATACCATTTCTCGGTTATCTTCGGTATCAACTTAATAAAGCCACTGGTGGGCGAAACGTCTCCACAATAAAACACCCAAGAGCTGCACATTTATCTTATACATCCAAATTACAGTTGCTGCAGAGAATGCTAATTACGTTTTTCTAAAAATAATTCCCGGAACATTTTTAACACACATTTCGCCCTAATATGAAGCTGCTGCAAATACGTTTTTAACCATTCTTGTTGTTAATTATTTAATGAGATAATTCAGCTGCAGGGCAGGAAACACCTTTTTTAGTCAAACCTCGTCCATTTTCATTCAAGGGAGGTACCAACTACCAACTTCCGTTCAAATAGGTACCATCTACCACTTTCCTTTCAACTAGGTATCAAGCTACCACCTTCCGTTCAGCTAGGTACCATGCTACCACCTTCCGTTCAGCTAGGTACCATGCTACCACCTTCCGTTCAGCTAAGTACCAAGCTACCACCTACCGTTCAGCTAGGTACCAAGCTACCACCTACCGTTCAGCTAGGTACCAAGCTACCACCTACCGTTCAGCTAGGTACCAAGCTACCACCTACCGTTCAGCT
>WNWK01021730.1:0-5000 GCA_009830355.1 Cherax destructor | reverse complement strand
TAGCCACTAAATAGATACAATAGCCACTAATTAGATGCAATAGCCACTAATTAGATGCAATAGCCACTAATTAGATATAATAACCACTAAATATATACAATAGCCATAAATAGATACAATAGCCACTAATTAGATACAACAGCACTTCTGGGCACCATCAGTCAAGCTCACCTTAAACACTCAGGTGACCTTCTCTCTCGAATTTCCAACCTGAATGTTAAAAAACAAAAGCATGGCTTCCTTCGATGTCACAGTCATCTTTACCAACGTTCCTACTGACGCTGCAATAAACATTCTGAGACAGAGGCTCACCGAAAACCACGACCTCCCTTTACCTCTTCTAGATTTCATCAGTCTAGTGGATCTCTGTGTTAATTTCAACTTCTTCAAGTATCAGGACAACTGTTACAAACAGAGTTTTGGGATGGCAATGGGCAGCCCGCTCAGTGCTGTGCTTGCCAATTTCTTCTTGGAAAACCTAGAGACAGAGAAATTCAGCACCCTCATCCCCAACACCGTTACCTGGCTATGATACGTTGATGATATATTGGTTTTCTACTCAAGACGTCTCAGTATCCAGGCCCTCCTCAACAAGATCAATGCAGCCGAACCATCAATAAAGTTTACACTTGAATTTGAAAAAGATGGCAAACTTCCTTTTCTCGACGTCCTCCTGTGCAGATCTTCCGACAGTGACAAATTTCTCTCCAAAGTGTATAGAAAACCCACCAACAAGGACTATCTTATACACTTCTATTCACACCAAGACACCCGCACTAAAAGAGGAGTCCTCATTGGCTTCTTCTTGAGAGTTCTTCGCATCTCCAGCTCTTGTTTTCTTGAAGAATGTATCTACATAACACAAGCTTTTACACGTCTTCAGTTTCCATCTTTCTTCGTCCGAGATTGCAGACTCAAGGCACAAGCTATCCTCAACAAACCCCCATAGAACAGCCCTCTAAGCAGCCCCAAACCTCTAACTTCCAAGAAATACGTAGACGAAACAGGCAGAGATCTTGCGGTCAGGCTGAACGAGCATCGAAATGCCAGTAACAGAGACGCCTTAAGGTACGCCTGTGTCCTCCACAGAGACTCCACGGGGCATTTGATGAACTGGGATGAGGCACAACTCGTTCTCACCGAACAAGACCGTAGACGCCGACGGTGTCTAGAAGCCTCGCTAATCGCCGTCACCGACACAATAGAACGTAACACTGGAAACCACAAAATGTCTAAAACATTAACATACATGATACTAAAGCAGGCAAAGCAGCACCAACCCAGCAACACAGGAGTCACGTGATCTCATCGTCTACCGTCCTCATCCCAACATGGCATTCTTCAGGTCACCATGCGTCACTCACACCTCACTCAGGTCACCATGCGTCACTCACACCTCACTCAGGTCACCATGCGTCACTCACACCTCACTCAGGTCACCATGCGTCACTCACACCTCACTCAGGTCACCATGCGTCACTCACACCTCACTCAGGTCACCATGCGTCACTCACACCTCACTCAGGTCACCATGTGTCACTCACACCTCACTCAGGTCACCATGCGTCACTCACACCTCACTCAGGTCACCATGCGTCACTCATACTTCACTCAGGTCACCATGTGTCACTCACACCTCACTCAGGTCACCAGCGTCACTCACTCAGGTCACCATGCGTCACTCACACCTCACTCAGGTCACCATGCGTCACTCACACCTCACTCATAAGAACATAAGAACATAAGAAAGGAGGAACACTGCAGCAGGCCTGTTGGCCCATACTAGGCAGGTCCTTCACAATCCGTCCCACTAACAGAATATTTGCTCAACCCAATTTTCAATGCTACCCAAGAAATAAGCTTTGACAATTCTACCCACTCATGCGCGAGTCCCACTCAAATCCAACCCCTATCACTCATGAATTTATCCAACCTAAATTTGAAACTACCCAAGGTCCTAGCTTCAATAACCCTACTAGGCAGACTGTTCCACTCATCAACTACCCTATTTCCAAACCAATACTTTCCTATATCCTTTCTAAATCTAAACTTATCTAACTTGAATCCATTATTGCGGGTTCTCTCTTGGAGAGATATCCTCAAGACCTTATTTATATCCCCTTTGTTAATACCCATTTTCCACTTGTATACCTCGATCATGTCTCCCCTCATTCTACGTCTTACAAGTGAATGTAATTTTAGGGTCTTCAATCTTTCTTCGTAAGGAAGATTTCTAATGCTATGTATTAATTTAGTCATTCTACGCTGAATGTTTTCTAACGAATTTATGTCCATTCTGTAATATGGAGACCAGAACTGAGCTGCGTAATCTAGGTGAGGCCTTACTAATGATGTATAAAGCTGTAATATAACCTCTGGACTTCTGTTGCTAACACTTTGATATAAATCCCAGTAATCTATTTGCCTTATTACGTACGCTTAGGCATTGCTGTCTTGGTTTAAGGTTGCTGCTTACCATCACCCCCAAGTCCTTCTCGCAATCTGTATGGCTAAGTTCTACGTTATTTAACTTATAAGTGCTTGGGTTATGGACACTCCCGAGCTTCAGAACCTTGCATTTATCTACATTGAACTGCATCTGCCACTTTTCTGACCACGAATTAAGTTTGTCTAAATCTTCCTGAAGTTCTATGACATCTATGTTTGAATCAATTATCCTACCTATCTTCGTGTCGTCGGCGAATTTGCTCATATCACTAGTAATTCCCTCATCAAGGTCATTGATATATATTATAAATAACAATGGGCCTAAGACTGATCCCTGTGGAACACCACTTGTTACAAGTCCCCATTCGGATTTAACCCCATTTATGCACACTCTCTGCTTCCTATTGGTGAGCCATGACTCGATCCATGACAGCACTTTTCCTCCAATGCCATGAGCTGCCACTCAGGTCACCATGCGTCACTCACACCTCACTCAGGTCACCAGCGTCACTCACACCTCACTCAGGTCACCATGCGTCACTCACACCTCACTCAGGTCACCATGCGTCACTCACACCTCACTCAGGTCACCAGCATCACTCACACCTCACTCAGGTCACCAGCGTCACTCACACCTCACTCAGGTCACCAGCGTCACTCACACCTCACTCAGGTCACCATGCGTCACTCACACCTCACTCAGGTCACCAGCGTCACTCACACCTCACTCAGGTCACCATGCGTCACTCACACCTCACTCAGGTCACCATGCGTCACTCACACCTTACTCAGGTCACCATGTGTCACTCACACCTCACTCAGGTCACCATGCGTCACTCACACCTCACTCAGGTCACCATGCGTCACTCACACCTCACTCAGGTCACCATGTGTCACTCACACCTCACTCAGGTCACCATGTGTCACACCTCACTCAGGTCACCATGCGTCACTCACACCTCACTCTGGTCACCATGTGTCACTCACACCTCACTCAGGTCACCATGCGTCACTCACACCTCACTCAGGTCACCATGTGTCACTCACACCTCACTTAGGTCACCATGCGTCACTCACACCTCACTCAGGTCACCATGCATCACTCACACCTCACTCAGGTCACCATGCGTCACTCACACTTCACTCAGGTCACCATGTGTCACTCACACCTCACTCAGGTCACCATGTGTCACTCACACCTCACTCAGGTCACCATGTGTCACTCACACCTCACTCAGGTCACCATGCGTCACTCACACCTCACTCAGGTCACCATGTGTCACTCACACCTCACTCAGGTCACCATGTGTCACTCACACCTCACTCAGGTCACCATGCGTCACTCACACCTCACTCAGGTCACCAGCGTCACTCACACCTCACTCAGGTCACCATGCGTCTGTCGTGTCAGTATCATATATACACTTGTGTAGTGTATCTTTCCTTTTATACAGCTGGTCCCTTTGCGTGTGACGTCACGGTACCCGCTGACGTCAGAGGCTCAGCGCATGTGCACAGCCTCTCATAGGCACTCTCTCTCACTAACGTTAGACCTACAGGCGAGACAGACGGCGTGGCTGGACTCTCCTTCACTTACTGTAAATATACCGTAACCATCCAACAAGGAGTATCTTTGACCTCCTATATATCTCTCCCAAGACCCACGCGACAAGTGGTGAGCAGCGGTGTGCCGTAATTTTTATCGATTACGATGTTATAGAGAGATAGACTTCAAGCAAGAAAACAGCCTCCAGACCGACCACGTTACCAGCTCCTACATCAAAGAAGTCTATATATCTACAGTATCTCCTGGTCAGCTAAGTGCCTTACTTGTTAATTTTGCTAAAACCTACGAGGGGTTGACCCGGGTTTTGCAAATTCTGTACGAGTAAGCCAGTGAGGGGAGAGTCCCATTCAAGCCAGTAAAGCCACCACCAGTTACGTCAGCCTAGGCTTAAGCCAGCTTCTACCTTGCTGTGCTAGTCACAAGATTCCAAGCCAGTCAATCTGTGTGAAAATATTCTACTAAGCCAGCAAGCCACTCTGCTGTCTGAGAAGTAAGCCACGTGAGTCCACGCATTTATACCACCTTGTACTCCAGTGTATTGCTGTTCTGTGTACAATACCACCCCGTGGTATTCCTGGGTTATTCAAGCCACCCTGGGTTAAGTTCATGTAAACGGCGTAAGCCACAGGCGCACGTGGGAAGCAGTGTGGGCTAACCCTACCAGCCACCACCCCCCCACCACCCACGCTAAGGCAGACGCCTTGACCACGTGCATACACCCACACAAAGTATTAAGTGTGGATTATTTCACCCTTAACTGGGTCCTGCAAGCAGTTTATTGGCTACGAACCAGGTCGAGCGTCCTGAGTGTGTTTCTTCTGAACTGTTGTGCCAACTGTACTAAAGCCTCGGTTCGTAGCTCAACGTTTATGCACATTACTCCTAGATATCTGCGCGTGTGGATCACCAGCCTCCACCAGCCTCTACCACCACGCTTCAGTCAAGTTTTACACCCTAGAGACATTTATTGTGTTGTTTTATTTTT
>WNWK01021729.1:0-33678 GCA_009830355.1 Cherax destructor | reverse complement strand
GGGTTAATACTTTTAAGAGAATTATAACATTGTAAACACTGTCTCCAAACATTCCTACATACAACCATTGTTTTGCCATAAAGTGTAAATGATTGAAAAGTAAAACTATAGAGATAACGTTAAAGAATTCTACACACACAGCAAACCCTCTCATAACATGCAGTTACATTCTTGAAAATCAACATATGCAATATAGCATCATGTGAAACGAAGAACATTTTATATAGTCTTAGTTAACCCTTTGGGGGTCCAAGGGGGGTCTCTGAAACTCGTTCTCAGGGTCCACGAATTTAAAAAAAAAAAAAATATTTTTTCTTATGGAATGATAGAGAATCTTTTTCCGATCATAACGCAACAAAAATTATGAAATTTGATCGAAAACTAACGGAATTATGCTTTCGCGAAGTTAGCGGTAGCCATGACACTTACACATCCGCGATTTCGCCCACTTTGAGCCCTATTTTCGGCACATTAAAATGTTTCAGTCTACTAAAATTATAGCTATTTCGCTAGAACTCCATTTCTTCTATCGATTGAGTACAAGAAACCGCCTATTTACCAATTTCAACTACCCAAAATAGTGGTCAGAAAATGGCAATTTGGCCAATTTCACACAAATTTCAAAAGATGCCAATTTCAAAATAGGATCCATAATAAACAAGACACATTCCTGGCACTAAAATAACATCTTCTCTGTTCATTAGTCACGTCTCCAGGCCCTTCTTACATTACTTTTGCTTTCCATTTTGAATTTTTATTCTCACAAAAAAATAGAAGATTTATTGTTATGTATACAACTGCATCATTGTAAAAATGGTATAAATAATATCAGAGCACTTGTGCATGAATATTAGACTCGCCAGTTGATGTGTATTGGACGCATGGTGTGATTTGTTTACTCTTGAACATCGTAAAAAATCGAACATTTTCGCTACTTTGAGCTCAATTTCAAGGTACAGTGGACCCTCGCCATTCGAATTTAATCCGTTCCAGGAGCTTGTTCTTAACGTGAAATGTTCGAAAGGCGATTTAATTTTTCCCATAAGAAATAATGGAAATACAATTAATCCGTTCCAGAAATCCAAAAATATATAAAAAATATTATATTTTAATAAAATTAAGCTTCTACATAGACAAAAACATTAAATACTACAGTGCTGTACTACTAAAAGTATTAGTAAATAAATGCAAGTCTTTTTACTTACCATTATTGAAGATTGTTGATGGCATATGGAAGAGAGGGAGTAGGAGGGAGGGAGGGAGGGGTTATTGTTTGGAAGGGGAATCCCCTTCCAGAAGGACTTCAGGTACCAAAGCCCTATCTGGGGTTACTTCTTTTCTTTGTCTTTTAATCCCACTAGGACCAGCTTGGGAGTTACTGGACACTTTAACAAAATAACTGTCAACAGTCCTCTGTTTCTGGCGCCTTTTCAACATGTTCCTGAAGAAGGACATTGTTTGGTCACTGAACATGCTGCTGTTATGGCTTGTTTGAGCTTGTTCAGGGTGGTATTTTTCAACAAAACTTTGCAATCTATTCCACATTGTACACATCTCCTTAATCTCTGAAGAAGGCACCTTCTTCAGCCCCTCTTCCTCCTCCTTCTCCCGTGAATCAATAGCCTCAAATCTGGTCTGATGCTCTTCCATTTCCAGCTCTTGCAGCTCTTGAGTTGTTAGCTCTACCCTGTGTCCCTGCACTAGCTCTTCCACATCATCGCCACTCACCTCCAACCCCATGGACTTGCCCACTCCACAATAGAGTCCACAACAGGCACAGGGTCGGCAGGGTCAGGGTCAGCCTCAAACCCTTCAAAATCCCTCTGTTGGACACAACCTGGCCACAATGGTCTCCAAGCAGAGTTCAAAGTCCTTGAAGTCACTCCCTCCCAAGCCTTGCCTATAAGGCCTATGCAGCTGTAGATATTGAAATGATTCTTCCAGAACTTTCTAAGGGTCAATTCACTGTCCGAGGTCATTTCAAAGCACTTTTCAAACACTGCTTTTGTGTAGAGTTTTTGAAGTTACAGATGACCTGCTGGTCCATGGGCTGGAGGAGAGGAGTGGTGTTGGGAGGCAAGAACTTCAGTTTTATAAATTTGAAGTCTTCACACAGTAGGTCTTCCATGTTTTGAGGATGTGAAGGAGCATTGTCCAGCAACAGGAGGCACTTTTGTCCAAACCCTTTTCCTGTAGGTATTTTTTCACACTGGGGCCAAACACTTCATGGATCCAGTCACTGAAAAGGTGCTTTGTGACCCATGCATTCTGACTAGCCTCCACAAGACACACAATCTACTTTTGACGACATTGTGTCTCTTGAACACTCTGGGATTTTCTGAGTGATACACTAGTAAGGCTTTAATTTAAAATCCCCACTAGCATTACTACACATCATGAGAGTTAGCCTGTCTTTCATAGGCTTGTGGTCCTGGCAGTGCCTTTTCCTCCTGAGTAATGTAGGTCCTGTTGGGCATTTTCTTCCAAAACAGGCCTGTTTCGCACAATTGAACACTTGTTCAGGTTTCAATTTTCAGTCTTTATGTAGTCCTGAAACTCCTTTATGAATTTTTCAGCTGCATGTTTGTCTGAACTGGCAGCCTCACCATGCCTTACCACATTATGTATGCCACTACGATGTTTAAATCTCTCAAACCAGCCTTTGCTGGCTTTAAATTCACTACCATTACAATCAGCACTGGTTGCAGGCATTTTCTTTAAAAGATCGGCATGCAAGTTCCTTGCCTTTTCACAAATAATTGACTCAGACACACTATCGCCCGCTAACTCTTTATCCTTGATCCACACCAGCAACAACTTTTCAATCTCTTCGATTATTTGTGGTCTGTTTTTGGCTGCACAGTAACACCTTTTGCAACATCAGCTTGCTTAATTTCTTCCTTCTTAAGCAGGATAGAAGCAATAGTTGACCTGTTTTTGCCATATATCCTGGCAAGATCACACAATCGCACACCACTCTCGTATTTTTGTATTATTTCCTTCTTCATTTCTACGGTGTTTCTCACTTTTATCAGCCCAGGGGTACCACTAGGAACTTTCTTGGGACCCATGGTAGCTTATTTCACAGTCGCACGTAATGAACAAACTCCAAAAAATTATAATTAAGTGTGAAATGTCTGTGGAAGCGTGCAGGGTATTGTTCTCTCGAGTGTAAACAACGCGGGACTGGCTCTCCACGCCTGCGCTGTGAGGCACCCAAGCGCCTGGGCCGACAGGTCACGAACGTATTCGTTCGACTCGCGATAATTTGTTCGCATGACGATTTCGAATTTTTTGTACTAATGACGATTTGTTCGACTGCCGAGCCGTTCGAATAGCGGGGGTCCACTGTACTTGTTATTGTCAAACCAATCAAAATCATCTCTATTTCTGTAATATATCTTCCATTCTATCAAATGAGAACAAGAAAACGAGAATACAACAATAAATACCATACGAAAATAGACTGCAAAGTCGCAGTTTTAAACCAAAAACACGGTCAGTTTTTTTTTTCCTCATTATGCATTGTGTGGTGCAGGAATTTTTTTATACTGCGCACACTGACCGCACAGACCCATTCTATCACATCTAGGCCTAACAGCCTGTTTCTGCTTGATTTGAGGGCGCTAGAATTTAGGCGTACTAGTACGTCAATAACCCCAGTGCGTAAGACGTACTAGTACGACCAAAACCCCGAAAGGGTTAATAGATCAGGTGTTTTCAGTTAGGAGAATTTTTGATAAAAATTATTCTGCTGAATTTATTGTAAGATTCATGCAATATGTAATGTGTAATTAATTTAGCATATTTTTTGAGAGATTCAGAGGTACAGTATGTAATATTTATGATGTGCATTTCATTTTGACAGATACAGAGGTACTCGTGAGAGAGAAGATTTTGAAGATTTTTATGTTTTTCGTGAAGAAGGAGGACATTACGAAGCCTTCCCTGTTCAAGAGTGGTATAACTTTACTCGAGTGCCCAGTTACAAGACCCTCAGTATAGAGGAGGCAGAAAAGGAATTTGAAAGGTTTTTGTGAATTCAGTTTTTTGCATCTAAAGCAGTGAAAACTATCTTGAGATATTTTGTAAGTACAGAATGAAAATATGGGTTGGACTAAAACAAAAATGTTGAAAGCAAGTGGAGATAGTGTAATAAGGAAGGGATTCAAGAAAATTGGCTAGCCAGATTTAAGTTTAGGAGATTGGGAAGCACAGTGCCTGCACTTTTAGAGGGGTTTGAGATGTTGCAGTTTGGTGCTCTTCTGGAGAGGCTTTATTCTTTCTCACCTTGCCTTGGTGGGAAACTGCCAATGAGCAAAAAAAAAAAAAAAAAATCATACTGGATTATACATTTTTTAACACCGGCCATCTTCCACAAAGGCAGGGTGACCCGAAATTTTTTTTTTTTTTTTTACATATATTAATTTATACAGACGGGGTTACTAGCCCCTTGCTCCTGGCAATTTATTAGCCTCTTATGACACACATGGCTTGCAGAGAAAGGATTCTTCTCCACTTCATGAATTTAGATTATATTATCTACGCTGATACCGCTAGCGCTCCATAAGTAGATCAGTGTTTTATTTTTCCTGTCTCCAAATGCACTGGCCAAGGAGGTATAATATCTTTTAGGAGTGAAGAAGACCAGGATGTGTGTGGGGGAGGTGCGTGAGGCATTACGTAGAATGAAAGGGGTTAAAGCAGCTGGAACTGATGGGATCATGACTAATATATATATATATATATATATATATATATATATATATATATATATATATATATATATATATATACAGTGGAACCCCGGTTTACGATGTTATCACCTTACGTTATTTTCGTAACCGATATTTATAACGTAAGAAATTTGTTTGTGGTTTACGATGTTTGCTTCGTTTACCGACATTCGTACCGGACCTGTCCGCTTGGCGCCCAGCTGACGCGCACTCCAGGGAGCGTCAGTGCTATTGTTTACAAGCGAGGCGACCACCACCCACACCCACGCATTCATACCAGTATATTGTCATTATTCCACTGCTGTTTTTAGTGCTTGCAACTGCTAAATAAGCTACCATGGGTCCAAGGAAAGATCCTAGTGCTAAGCCTGTGGCAAAGAGGAACAAAAATATATGTATGATAGAAGTGAAGAAGGAATAATAGAAAATATGAAAGTGGAGGCGTATCAGTGAGCTAGCCAGGCTGTATGGTAAACCCTATTCTACCATCGCTACCATTGTGGATAAGAAATATTCAAGTAAAATCAAGGAAGCTGTTGTTGCAAAAGGTGCATCTGTGATCACAAAACAGAGACCACAAGTGGTGGAAAATGTGGAAAGGTTGTTGTTGGTGTGGATCAACGAGAAACAGTTAGCAGGAGATACTGTTTCGAGGGAATAATATTTAAAAAGCAAGGCAGTTGCATGATGATCTCCTTAAGAAAATGCCTGCAACGAGTGAAGTGAGCGATTTAAAGCCAGCAGAGGCTGGTTTTTCAAATTTAAGAATCGAAGTGGCATACATAGTGTTGTGAGGCATGGTGAGGGAGCCAGTTCTGACAAAAGTGCGGCTGAAAAATATGTTCCTGAATTCCAGGAGTACCTAGAGGCTGAACAATTCCTCCCCCAACAAGTGTTTAATTGTGATGAAACAGGCCTGTTTTGGAAGAAATTGTGGAATTGGGCAAGTCTTTGGGGTTAGAGGTGAGTGGTGAGGATGTGGAACAGTTGGTGGAGGAGCACAAGGAAGAGCTAACCACTGAAGATCTGCAAGAGCTTCAACAGCAACTGGAACAAGAGAGCAGAGGTCAGGACAATGGTTCAGAGGAGGAGGTGGAGGTGGAACAAAAATGGAAGAATGTGCCTTCTTCAAGGATTAGGGAGATCTGTGCCAAATGGAGTGATGTGCAAGCATTTATGGATGAATATCACCCTGACCATGCTGTTGCAGGCCGTGCTGGCAACCTGTACAATGACACAGTGGTTGTCATTTCAGGGATGTGTTAAAGAATCGCCAGACACAGATCTCCCTGGACAAATTTGTTGTTAGAAAGAGGTCTAGTGACTCTCAAGCTGGTCCTAGTGGCATTCAAGAAAAGGAAGTAACCCCAGAAAGAACTTACCACCTGCAGTGTTAATGGAAGGTTTCCCCCTTCCAAACACTAGCATACTACTCCACCTTCTCCCCTCCTCCCGTCCTCCACACATCAACAACTCTTCAATAAATGTAAGTGACATGTTATTGTACAATATTTGCATGTATATTTATGTATTCTTTATTAAATTGTGTATTATTTAATGTCCAAAAGTTCTAAAAATATTTTATTTAACTACTTTTGGAAGTCTTGGACGGATTAAATTTATTTCCATTATTTCTTATGGGGAAAATTGATTCGTTTTACGATTGTTTCGCCTTAAAATATGCCCTCTCTGACGGATTAAAATCGTAAACCGAGGTACCACTGTATATTTTTTTTTTTTTTTTTTTTTCAACAAGTCGGCCGTCTCCCACCGAGGCAGGGTGACCCAAAAAAGAAAGAAAATCCCCAAAAAGAAAAACTTTCATCATCATTCAACACTTTCACCACACTCACACATAATCACTGTCTTTGCAGAGGAGCTCAGATACGACAGCTGAGAAAAGTCCCTCCCAGCTGTCACTATCTCAGACCCTCCTTTAAAGTGCAGGCATTGTACTTCCCATTTCAGGACTCAAGTCCAACTAAATCAATTAACTGGTTTCCCTGAATCCTTCACAAAATGTTACCCTGCTCACCTCCAACAGATCGTCATGTCCCAAAAACCATTCGTCTCCATTCCTCCTATCTAACACGCTCACACATGCTTGCTGGAAGTCCAAGCCCCTCGCCCACAAAACCTCCTTTACCCCTTTCCCCTCCAACCTTTTCTAGGACGACCCCTACCCCGTTCCTTCCCTACAGATTTATACGCTCTCCAAGTCATTCTACTTTGATCCATTCTCTCTAAATGACCAAACCACCTCAACAACCCCTCTTAAAGCCCTCTGACAAATACTTTTAGTAACTCCACACCTTCTCCTAATTTCCACATTCCGAATTTTCTGCATAATATTTACACCACACATTGCCCTTAGACAGGACATCTCCACTGCCTCCAGCCTCCTCCTCGCTGCAGCATTTGCAACCCATGTTTCACACCCATATAAGAGTGTTGGTACCACTATACTTTTGTACATTCCCTTCTTTGCCTCCATGGATAACGTTTTTGTCTCCACAGATACCTCAATGCACCACTCACCTTTTTTCCTTCATCAATTCTATGGTTAACCTCATCCTTCATAAACCCATCCGCTGACACATCAACTCCCAAATATCTGAAAACATTTACTTCTTCCATAATCCCTCTCTCCAATGTGATATCCAATTTTCTTTATTTAAATCGTTTGATACCCTCATCACCTTACTCTTATCTATGTTCACTTTTAACTTTCTACCTTTACACACTCTCCCAAACTCGTCCACTAACCTTTGCAACTTTTCTTTAGAATCTCCATAATGATATATCACAGCAAAAAGTAACTGTGTCAACTCCCATTTGCATTTAATTCTCCATAATTTAATCCCACCCCTCTCCCCAACACCCTAGCATTTACTTCTTTACAACCCCATCTATAAATATATTAAACAACCATGGTGACATTACACAACCCTGTCTAAGACCTTACTTTTACCGGGAAGTAATCTCCCTCTCCTACACCCCTAACCTGAGCCTCACTATCCTCATAAAAACTCTTACAGCCTTCAGTAACTTACTACCTATTCCATACACTTGCAACATTTGCCACATTGCTCCCCTATCCACTCTATCATATGCCTTTCTTAAATCCATAAATGCAATAAAACTTCTCTACCTTTATCTAAATACTGTTCACATATATGCTTCACTGTAAACACTTGATCTACACATCCCCTACCCACTCTAAAGCCTCCTTGCTCATCTGCAATCCTACTCTCTGTCTTACCTCTAATTCTTTCAATAATAACCCTGCCATACACTTTACCTGGTATACTCAGTAAACTTATTCCCCTATAATTTTTACACTCTTTTATTCCCCTTCCCTTTATATAAAGGAACTATACATGCTCGCTGCCAATCCCTAGGTACCTTCCTCCTTTCATACATTTATTAAACAAAAATACCAACCACTCCAGCACTATATCCCCCCTGCTTTTAACATTTCTGTCATGATCCCGTCAATTCCAGCTGCTTTACCCCCTTTCATTCTACGTAATGCCTCACGCACCTCCCCACACTCACATCCTGCTCTTCTTTACTCCTAAACGATGTTGTACCTCCCTGGCCAGTACATGAAATTATCGCCTCCCTCTTTTCATCGACATTTAAAAGTTCCTCAAAATATTCCGCCATCTACCCAATACCTCCAGCTCCCCATCTACTAACTCCCCTACTCTGTTTTTAACTGACAAATCCATTCGTTCCCTAGGCTTTCTTACCTTGTTTATCTCACTCCAAAAATTTTTCTTGTTTTCAGCAAAATTTCTTGACAGAGCCTCTCCGTTCTTTCATCCGCTCTTCTTTTGCACTCTCTCACCCTCTCTTCACCTTTCTTTTACTTCCATATACTTTGCTCTTCTACTAACACTTCTGTTTTGTAAAAACCTCTCATAAGCTACCTTTTCTCTTTTATCACACTCTTTACTTCTTCATTCCACCACTCACTCCTCTTTCCTCCTGCCCCACCCTCCTATACCACAAACTTCTGCCCCACATTCTAATACTGCATTTTAAAACTATCCCAACTCTCTTCAACCCCCACTACTCATACTTGCACTAGCCCACCTTTCTGCCAATGAGTTGCTTATATCTCACTCTTCCTCCTCCCTTAGTTTATACACTTTTACCCTCTCTCTTACTTGCTGTTGCCATTTTCTTTTGTCCCATCTACCTTTTACTCTAACTTAGCTACAACCAAATAATGATCTGATATATCCGTTGCCCCTCTATAAACATGTACATCCTAAGCCTACTCATCAACCTTTATCACCAACATAATCCAACAAACTACTTTCCTTACGTGCTATATCATACCTTGTATATTTATTTATCCTCTTTTTCATAAAATATGTATTACTTATTACCAAACCTCTTTCTACACATAGCTCAATTAATGGTTCCCCATTTACATTTACTCTGGCATTCCCAAATTTACCTACTACTCCTCCACAACATTTTTACCCACTTTAGTTAAGATCCCCAACCACAATTACTCTTCACTGGTTCAAAACTCCCCACACACTCCTCAACATTTCCCAAAATCTCTCTCTCCTCTACACTTCTCTCTTCTCCAGGTGCATAAACACTACTATCCACTTTTCACATCCAACCTTATTTTACTCCAAATAATCCTTGAATTTATACATTTATATTCCTTCTTTACCTGCCATTGATTATTCAACATTATTGCCACTCCTTCTTTAGCTCTAACTCTATTTGAAACCCCTGATCTAATCCCATTTATTTCTCCCACTGAAACTCTCCTACCCCCTTCAGCTTTGTCTCACTTAAAGCCAGGAGATCCAGCTTCTTTCATTCATAACATCTACAATCATCTCTTTCTTATCATTCGCACAACATCCACGCCATTCAAACATCCACTTTGATGGTTTCTTCTTCTTCTTTTAGTAAGCTATACAGGAAAAGGGTTACTAGCCCATTGTTCCGGCATTTTAGTTGACTTTTACAACACTGGCTTACGGAGGAAAAATTCTTATTCACTTCCCATGGATATGAAAGGAAAAACAATAAGAACAAGAACTATTAAAATAAAATCAAGAAAACTCAGATGAGTGTGTATACATAAACTTGTACATGTTTGCGTAGTGTGACCTAAGGGGTAAGTATAAGTAGCAAGGCAGTACCCTGAAATCTTGCATGTTTATGAGACAGAAAAAGACACCAGCAATCCTACCATCATGTAAACAGTTTCAGGGGTTTCTGTTTCACAGTCACCTGGCAGGATGGTAGTACCTCCTGGTGGTTGCTGTCTACCAACTATTATATATCTGTGGACCCAGTTCTAAAAAGCTTACTCCTGAAGTCTGCTCAAGTGCCATTACCGAGCAATTTACTCCCTTAAGGAAAATTTCACGTGGTTAGTCTATTTCAGACCCCAAAAATACACTTCCACAAGAACTTACAAAATTATAGTTTTATATTGTCATCCTCCTTAACACTTGTTCCAATTTCATATCATCATATTGTCATTTTAATTAGTATAGTATCATCATTTGTTAATTTGAAATAAAATATAACTAGAATAACTCAATAAATTTCTCTGAGTATTGTTATTTTACTAGTATAGCATCAACATATTGTAGAATTGAAATAAAATATACAACTAGAATAAACTCAACCAATTTCTCTAGTATTGTCTTTTTAATGGTATGTATAATCATATTGTAATTTGAAATAATACATAATTAGAATAAACTCAATCAATTTCTCTAGTATTAAGTGCTTAGTGAATAGTCTTTAGAATAAGCTGCCCCTAATGCCATGGCATGCCAGTGGCTCTCCTTGCATTACAGTTTTATAATTGTAACTACCAAAAACTATGTATACTTGTAACTTGCAACAAAATAAAAATATTATATTATTATTATTATTATTATATCTTAAAACACAAAGTTTGGAGGAAGCCAATCATTGTGAGCAAAGGCAAGGGCTGATAAGGTTAGTAATACCACAGTCCTTGGCATGGAATGTCCAGCTTGGTCGCTGATACTCGGAACATATTGATGCGTTTACTCTGCCTTCCTTTCTGTAACCTCTCGAAGAACAACTTTGTAAGTTGTGTGTGCAACTGGGATGGTCCAGCAAACCCACTAGCCCCAAGGAATCCATTTGCCTAGTGAGATAGTAAAATATAATTAAATACAGTGGAACTCCACTAAAGAGTTTAATCAGTTCCATGACCTTGCTTGCAACTGGTTTGCTCGTTTGCAGAGTCAATTTTCCTCATTTAAATTAATTGAAATGGAATTAATCCGTTCCAGTGGAATTCCATGACCACAAAATACTTCAATAATTTCCCTAATTTCAAGTTATGGAAAGATCAGTTATGGAAGGAGAAGAGGGAATATAAATGTATAAATTCAAGGATTATGTGGATCAAAATAAGGGTCGAATGCAAACGTCTGCACCTGGAGAGAGGAGTGTATGAGAGAGAGATTTTGGGAGATAAGCGAATATATAGGAACTTTTGAACCAAATGAGAGGGTAATTGTGGTGGGGACCTAAATGCTAAAGTAGGAGAAACATTTAGAGGGTGTGGTAGGTAAGTTTGGGGTGCCAGGTGTAAAATGATAATGGGAGCCCTTTAATTGAGCTTTGTATAGAAAGGGGTTTAGTTATAGTCAGTTTAGTTATAGTTTAGTTACATGATGGTAGGATTGCTGGTGTCTTTTCTGGCTCATAAACATGCAAGATTTCAGGTAGTCTTGCTACTTCTACTTACACTTGGTCACTACACATACATGTACAAACATATATATATATATATATATATATATATATATATATATATATTTTTTCAACAAGTCGGCCGTCTCCCACCGAGGCAGGGTGACCCAAAAGAAAATCCCCAAAAGAAAAAACTTTCATCATCATTCAACACTTTCACCACACTCATACATAATCACTGTCTTTGCAGAGGAGCTCAGATACTACAGCTGAGAAAGTCCCTCCCAGCTGTCACTATCTCAGACCCCTCCTTTAAAGTGCAGGCATTGTATTTCCCCATTTCCAGGACTCAAGTCCAACTAAATCAATTAACTGGTTTCCCTGAATCCCTTCACACAATGTTACCCTGCTCACTCCAACAGATCGTCATGTCCCAAAAACCATTCGTCTCCATTCACTCCTATCTAACACGCTCACACATGCTTGCGGGAAGTCCAAGCCCTCGCCCACAAAACCTCCTTACCCCTTCCCTCCAACCTTTCTAGGACGACCCCTACCCGCCTTCCTTCCCCTACAGATTTATACGCTCTCAAGTCATTCTACTTTGATCCATTCTCTCTAAATGACCAAACCACCTCAACAACCCCTCTTCAGCCCTCTGACAAATACTTTTAGTAACCCCACACCTTCTCCTAATTTCCACATTCCAATTTTCTGCATAATATTTACACCAAAATTGCCCTTAGACAGGACATCTCCACTGCCCCCAGCCTCCTCCTCGCTGCAGCATTTGCAACCCATGCTTCACACCCATATAAGAGTGTTGGTACCACTATACTTTCGTACATTCCCTTCTTTGCCTCCATGGATAACGTTTTTGTCTCCACAGATACCTCAATGCACCACTCACCTTTTTCCTTCATCAATTCTATGGTTAACCTCATCCTTCCATAAACCCATCTGCTGACACATCAACTCCCAAATATCTGAAAACATTTACTTCTTCCATAATCCCTCTCTCCAATGTGATATCCAATTTTTCTTTATTTAAATCGTTTGATACCTCATCACCTTACTCTTATCTATGTTCACTTTTAACTTCTACCTTTACACACTCTCCCAAACTCGTCCACTAACCTTTGCAACTTTTCTTTAGAATCTCCCATAAGCACAGTATCATCAGCAAAAGTAACTGTGTCAACTCCCATTTGCATTTAATTCTCCATAATTTAATCCCACCCCTCTCCCCAACACCCCAGCATTTACTTCTTTTTCAACCCCATCTATAAATATATTAAACAACCATGGTGACATTACACAACCCTGTCTAAGACCTACTTTTACCGGAAGTAATCTCCCTCTCTCTACACACCTAACCTGAGCCTCACTATCCTCATAAAAACTCTTTACAGCCTTCAGTAACTTACTACCTATTCCATACACTTGCAACATTTGCCACATTGCTCCCTATCCACTCTATCATATGCCTTTTCTAAATCCATAAATGCAATAAAACTTCTCTACCTTTATCTAAATACTGTTCACATATATGCTTCACTGTAAACACTTGATCTACACATCCCCTACCCACTCTAAAGCCTCCTTGCTCATCTGCAATCCTACTCTCTGTCTTACCTCTAATTCTTTCAATAATAACCCTGCCATACACTTTACCTGGTATACTCAGTAGAACTTATTCCCTATAATTTTACACTCTCTTTTATCCCCCTTCCCTTTATATAAAGGAACTATACATGCTGCTGCCAATCCCTAGGTACCTTCCCTCTTTCATACATTTATTAAACAAAATACCAACCACTCCCCACTATATCCCCCTGCTTTTAACATTTCTGTCATGATTCCGTCAATTCCAGCTGCTTTACCCCCTTTCATTCTACGTAATGCCTCACGCACCTCCCACACTCACATCCTGCTCTTCTTCACTCCTAAACGATGTTGTACCTCCCTGGCCAGTACATGAAATTATCGCCTCCCTCTTTTCATCGACATTTAAAAGTTCCTCAAAATATTCCCGCCATCTACCCAATACCTCCAGCTCCCCATCTACTAACTCCCTACTCTGTTTTAACTGACAAATCCATTCGTTCCTAGGCTTTCTTACCTTGTTTATCTCACTCCAAAAATGTTTCTTGTTTTCAGCAAAATTTCTTGACAGATCCTCTCCCATTCTTTCATCCGCTCTTCTTTTGCACTCTCTCACCACTCTTTTCACCTTTCTTTACTCTCCATATACTCTGCTCTTCTACTAACACTTCTGTTTTGTAAAACCTCTCATAAGCTACCTTTTTTCTCTTTTATCACACCCTTTACTTCTTCATTCCACCACTCACTCCTCTTTCCTCCTGCACCCCCCCTCCTATAACCACAAACTTCTTGCCCCACATTCTAATACTGCATTTTAAAACTATCCCAACTCTCTTCAACCCCCCACTCCCTACTTGCACTAGCCCACCTTTCTGCCAATAGTTGCTTATATCTCACCCTAACTTCCTCCTCCCTTAGTTTATACACTTTACCTCTCTTACTTGCTGTTGCCATTTTCCTTTTGTCCCATCTACCTTTTACTCTAACTGTAGCTACAACCAAATAATGATCTGATATATCCGTTGCCCCTCTATAAACATGTACATCCTGAAGCCTACTCATAAACCCTTTTTATCCACCAATACATAATCAACAAACTACTTTCCTTACGTGCTATATCATACCTTGTATATTTATTTATCCTCTTTTTCATAAAATATGTATATATATGTATATATATATATATATATATATATATATGTATATATATATATATATATATATATATTTTATTTATTAACACTTATATATATTTATATATATATATATATATATATATATATATATATATATATATATATATATATATATATATATATATATATATATATATATATATATATAAACAACTATTGGAGGATAGATGGGCTAGTGAGAGGTAGGCAATGGGGTCGAAAATGTATGGGGTAGATTTAAAAATGTAGTGTTAGAGTGTTCAGCAGAAGTTTGTGGTTACAGGCGAGTGGGTGCGGGGAAAGAGGACGTTTGGTGGAATGATGTTTAAAGAGAGTAGTAAGGGAGAAAAAGTTGCATATGAGAGGTTTTACAAGTAGAAGTGATGCAAGAGGGAAGAGATATGGAGAAAAAAAGGGAGAGGTTAAAGAGTGGTGGCAATGTAAAAGAGAGCAGATGAAGAGTGGGTGAGATGTTATCAGCAAATTTTGTTGAAAATAAGAAAAAGTTTTGGAATGAGTTTAATAAGTTGAGGAAGCCTAGAGAACAAATGGATTTGACAGTTAAAATAGGAGAGAAGTTATTAAATGGAGAGTTAGAGGTATCGGGAAGATGGAGAGAATATTTTGAGGATTTGTTAAATGTTGATGAAGACAGGAAGCTGTGATTTCGTGTGTAGGGCACAGGAGGAATAACATCTTGTAGGAGTGTGGAAGAGCCAGTTGGGTGTAGGGAAGTTCGTGGGGGCAGTGGAATAGAATGAAGGAAAGGCACTGGGTTTGATGGGATAAAGATAAAATGTTAAAAGCAGGTGAGGGATATAATTTTGGAGTGGTTGGTGCTATTATTTAACAAATGTATGGAAGAGAATAAAGTACCTGGGGTTTGGCAGAGAGCTGTATTTTTCCTTTGTATAAAGGCAAAGAGGACAAAGAAGTGCAAATATGAGGGGAATAATCTGTTGAGTGTACCTGGTAAAGTGTATGGTAGAGTTATTATTGAAAGAATTAAAGTAAAACAGAAAGCAGGATAGCAGATGAACAAGGGGCTTTAGGAAAGGTAGGGGTGTGTGTAGACCAAGTGTTTACAGTGAACATATAGGTGAACAGTATTTGGATAAGGGCAAGATGTTTTGTGGCATTTATGGATTTGAAAAGCGTATGATAGGGTAGATAGGGGGCAATGTGGCAGATGTTAGTGTTGGAATAGGAGAAGGTACTGAAAGCAGTGAAGAGTTTTATGGATGTGAACTCAGGTAGAGTGTAGGAGGAAGAGACTATTTCCAGTAAAGTGGGCCTTAGACAAGGATGTGTGATGTCACCGTGTTGTTCAATATATTTATAGATGAGTGTAAAGAAGTGAATGCGGGTCTTGGCAAGAAAGGGGTTGGGCTAAAAGATAAAGAAGCAAATACAAAGTGGGAGTTGTCAGTTGCTTTTGCTGATGACACTGTGCTTTTGGAGATTCTGAAGAGAAGCTGCAGAGGTTGGTGGATGAATTTGGTAGGGTGTGTAAAGAAGAAAATTGAAAGTGAATATAGGAAAGAAATGATGAAGATAACAAAAGAATAGGTGACGAAAGATTGGATATCAGATTGGAGGGAAATATGGAGGAGGTGAATGTATTCAGATATTTGGGAGTGGACATGTCGGCGGATGGGTCTATGAAAGGGTGAGGTGAATCATAGAATTGATGAGAGGAAAAGGGTGAGTGGAGCACTTCGAGTCTGTGGGACAAGAACCTGTCCCTGGAAGTAAGAGGGAATGTATGAGTATAGTTATACCAACGCTCTTATATGGGTGTGGCATGGTGATGAGTGTTGCAGCGAGGAGAAGGCTGGAGCGTGAAATGTCATGTCTGAGGTCAATGTGTGGTGTGAATATAATGCAGAGAATTCGGAGTTTGGAAATTAGGAGGAGTGCGGATACCAAACGATTGTCAGAGGCTGAGGAGGGGTTGTTGAGTGGTTTGGACATGTAGAGAGAATGGAGCAGTAAAGTGACTTCGGAGTGTATAAATCTGTAGTGAGGGAGAGGGGTAGGGTCGCTAAGAAAGGTGGAAGGAGGAAAGGAAGTTTTGTGTGCGAGGGCTGAATTTCCAGCAAGCATGTGGGCGTATTTGTAGGGTGAATGGAAGGCATATGGTTTTAATACTGACGTGCTGTTGGAGTGTGAGCAAAGTAACATTTATGAAGGGATTCAGGAAAACAGACGACCGGACTTGAGTTCTGGAGATGGGAAGTACAGTGCCGGCACTCTGAAGGAGGGGTGTAAATGTTGCAGTTTTATAACTGTAGTGTAAAGCACCCTTCTGGCAAGACAGTGATGGAGTGAATGATGATGAAAGTTTTCTTTCGGGCCACCCTGCCTTGGTGGGAATCGGCCGATGTGTTAATAAAAAAATAAATATATATATTTCTTCTTTCAACACGTGGCCGTTTCCCCACCGAGGCGAGGTGACCCAAAATGAAAAACGAAGTTTTCCCTTTTACATTTAGTAATATATACAGGAGAAGGGGTTACTAGCCCTTGCTCCGGCATTTTAGATCGCCTCTTACGACACGCATGGCTTACGGAGGAAGAATTCTGTTCCACTTCCCCATGGAAGATATATATATATATATATATATAATATATATATATATATATATATATATATATATATATATATATATATATATATATATATATATATATATATATATATATATATATATATATATGCTGCAGCGGGAGGGCTGGAGGCAGTGGAGATGTCTGTCTAAGGGCAGATTGTGGTGTAAATATTATGCAGAAAATTCGGAATGTGGAAATTAGGAGAAGGTGTGGAGTTACTAAAAGTATTTGTCAGAGGGCTGAAGAGGGGTTGTTGAGGTGGTTTGGTCATTTAGGAGAATGGATCAAAGTAGAATGACTTGGAGCGTATAAATCTGTAGGGGAAGGAAGGCGGGGTGAGGGCGTTCTAGAAAAGGTTGGAGGAAGGGGTAAAGGAGGTTTTATGGGCGAGGGCTTGGACTTCAGCAAGCATGTGTGAGCGTGTTAGATAGGTGAATGGAGACGAATGGTTTTGGGACATGCGATCTGTTGGATGTGAGCAGGGTAACATTGTGTGAAGGGATTCAGGGAAACCAGTTAATTGATTTAGTTGGACTTGAGTCCTGGAAATGGGAAGTACAATGCCTGCACTTTAAAGGAGGGTCTGAGATAGTGACAGCTGGGAGGGACTTTTCTCAGCTGTAGTATCTGAGCTCCTCTGCAAAGACAGTGATTATGTATGAGTGTGGTGAAAGTGTTGAATGATGATGAAAGTTTTTCTTTTTGGGGATTTTCTTTCTTTTGGGTCACCTGCCTCGGTGGGAGCGGCCGACTTGTTGAAAAAAAAAAAAAAAAAAATATATATATATATATATATATATATATATATGTATATATATGTATATATATATATATATATGTTGAAAAAAAAAAAAAATATATATTTTATTTATTAACACTTATATATATATATATATATATATAAATATATATATATATATATATATATATTTTATTTATTACACATATATATATTTTTTTATTACACACGGCCGATTCCCACCAAGGCAGGGTGTGAAAAGAAAACTTTCATCATCATTCACTCCATCACTGTCTTGCCAGAGGGTGCTTTACACTACAGTTATAAAACTGCAACATTAACACCCTCCTTCAGAGTGCCGGCACTGTGCTTCCCATCTCAGAACTCAAGTCCGGCCTGCGGTTCCTGAATCCCTTCATAAATGTTACTTTGCTCACACTCAACAGCCGTCAAGTATTAAAACCATATGCCTCATTCACTCCTATCAAATACGCTCACACATGCTTGCTGGAAGTCCAAGCCCTCGCACACAAAACTTCCTTTACCCCCTCCCTCCAGCCTTTCCTAGCCGACCCCTACCCCGCCTTCCCTCCACTACAGATTTATACACTCTCGAAGTCACTCTGTCTCGTTCCATTGCTCTACATGTCCAAACCACCTCAACAACCCTCCTCAGCTCTCTGGACAATCGTTTTGGTAATCCCGACCTCCTCCTAATTTCCAAAACTCCAATTCTCTGCCATTATATTCCACCACATTGACCTCAGACATGACATCTCCACTGCCTCCAGCCTTCTCCCCCGTTGCAACATTCATCACCCATGCTTCACACCCATATAAGAGCGTTGGTAGAAACTATACTTCATGACATTCCTCTTACTTCCATGGACAAGGTTCTTGTCTCCACAGACTCCAGTGCTCCACTACCCTTTTCCCTCATCAATTCTATGATTCACCTCATCCTTCATAGACCCATCCCCTCGACATGTCCACTCCCAAATATCTGAATACATTCACCTCCTCCATTTCTCTCTCCCTCCAATCAGTATCCCAAACTTTCGTCACCTATTCTTTTTGTTATCCTCATCACCTTACTCTTTCCTATATTCACTTTCAATTTTCTTCTTTTACACACCCTACCAAATTCATCCACCAACCTCTGCAGCTTCTCTTCAGAATCTCCAAAAGCACATATATATATATTTTATTTATTAACACATATATATATATAAATATATATATATATATATATTTTATTTATTAACACATATATATATATATATATAAATATATATATATATATATATATATTTTATTTATTAACATTATTATATATATATATATATATATATATATATATACACCCCTCTGGGTTTTCTTCTATTTTCTTACTAGTAGTTCTTATTTCCTCTTCTGGTAACTAACACTCTCACACACTCCTACACACTCTCTCTCTCTCTCACACACTCACACACTCACACACACCCGATGGCATGGTGGCTGGCGCTCTTGCTTCACGCACGGAGGGCCGGGTTCAATTCCCAGGCGGGGCCGAGATCATTTCGAAGTGTTTCGTTACACACACACACACATACATGACAGGGTGACAGCAGTAAGACAAGAGAGAGAGGTGGGTAGATTGCATATTCTTGGACTGTAAAAAGGCATTTGACACAGTCCCACACAAGATTAGTGCAGAGCTGGAGGCCCAGGAAAGGATAACGGGAAAGGGCACTACAATGGATCAGGGAATCCTGTCAGGAAGGCAGCAGCGAGTCATGGTCCGTGGCGGGGGGTGTCAGGTGGGCACCCGGAGTGGTGTTCCACAGGGGCCCAGCCCTAGGACCGGTGCTGTTTCTGGTTTTTGTGAAGCGACATGGCGGAAGGAATAGACTCAAGTGTCCCTGTTTCAGATGATGTGAAGTTGTTGGGAAGAATTCAATGGGAAGAGGCCAGGCAGAACTACAAAGGGATCGGGGAAACTAAAAACCCTTTTAAATTGGCCCCTGGAGTTAATATAAGTGTAAAGTCATGAAGATTGGGGAAGGGCAAAAGAAGCCCCGCGGGCGGGTGACACCCAAGGGGCCCAGAGACCCCAAACTTCAATCAAGGAAAAGATCTTGGGGTGAGTATAACAGGCACACCTCTCTGAGCGCACATCAACAAATAACTGCTGAAACATCGGGCTAAAAAAAGGAAACATTCCGACATTTTAATAAAGAATCGTTCAGGACCCTGACACTGTGCGTTGGCCCATACTGGGTATGCAGCACCATTTTGGAAACCCCCTTTTCCCAAGCACATAAAAAACCCCAGAAAAGTAAAGGGTTTTGCAACAAAAATAGTCCGGGCTAAGGGTTGTCCCGAGGGGGGAGGTTAAGGGAAATTGACCCTGGCGACACTGGAGGACAGGAAGATGGGGGACATGATAACAATATAAAATACTAGAGGAATTGACAACTTTGGGACAGAGACAGAATGTTCCAAAGATGGGACACAGCAACAAGGGGACACAGTTGGAAGTTGAGGCCTCAGATGAATCACAGGGATGTTAGGAAGTATTTCTTCAGTCACAGAGTAGTCGGGAAGTGGAATAGTTTGGGGAAAGCAATGTAGTGGAGGCAGTTTCTTTACAACTTTAGGAAAATTTATGAAAAAGGGCTCATGGCGCAGGGGAGTGACCAGTGGCGGCCAGTGGCGGGGGGAGCATGTCGCCCCAAAACCAATAGAGTGGTACAACTAGGTGGTACATACAACAGGCCTAGTGCCCCAATCGACATGTGCCTAGGACAAAATGGTAACTAACATACATGTACACGTTTATGTATACACACCCCCTTGATTTTCTTTGTTTTTATCTTAAATTCTTGTTCTTATTGTTTTTCCCTTTCTTCCTTGGGGAAGTGGAAAAAAATCTTTCCTCCGTAAGCCATGCGTGTTGTAAAAGTCAACTAAAATCCAGGAACAATGGGCTATAACCCCTTTTCCCCGGGCATAGCTTACTAAAAAGAAAAAAGAAAAAACCGTCAAAGTGGGATGTTTGAATGGGGCGTGGATGTTGTCGAATGATAAGAAATAGATGATTGTAGATGTTATAAAGGAAGAAAAAAGAAATTTTTGCTTTAAAGACAAAACTTAAAAAAAATTGGAGGTTTCAGTGGGGGGAAAAAAAGGGGATTACGTCAGGAGTTTCAAATAGAGTTAGAGCTAAAGAAGGAGAGGCAATAATGTTGAATAATCAGTTATGGCAGGTAAAGAGGGAATATAAATGTATAAATTCAAAAGGGTTATGTGGAGTAAAATAAAAGGGTTTGGGTGTGAAAAGTGGGTTATAGTAAGTGTTTATGCACCCCGGGAAAGAGAAGTGTAGAGGGAGATAGAGATTTTGGGAAATGTTGAGGTGAGTGTGTGGGAGTTTTGACAAGTCAGAGAATTGTGGTTGGGGATCTTGCTAAATGGGGAAAAATGTTGTGGAGGGTATTTGGTAAATTTCAGGTGCCAGGGGGAAATGTAAAAGAGAATTAATTGAATATGTGTAGAAAGAGGTTTTTGGGAATAAGTAAATTTTATTTTATGAAAAGAGGATAAATAATATACTAGGTATGATAAAAACCGTGGGAAGTACAGTGGACCCGGTTTCGTAAACCCCAAAGTACATTTATTATGTATAATATTGTAAGTGCTTGTGGAAAAAGGTTTTTGGGGGGCTGAAATAGGCTAACCCCCGTGACATTTTCTTAAGGGGGGAAATTCATTGGTAATGGCATTAGGGAGACTTGGGTAAAATTTTACAAACTGGGGTCCACTGTAGTTTGTTGGATTATGTATTGGGTGGATAAAAAGGTTGATGGGTAGGCTTAGGTGTACATTTTATGAAAGGAAAGAATATCGGATCATTTTTAGTTGTAGCTACAGTTGAAAAGGTAGAGGGAAAAAGAAAAAGGCAGAAGAAGAGGAAAAGTGTATAAACAAGGGGAGGAAGTTGGGTGAGATAAACAACTATTGGCAGAAAGGTGGTAGTCAAGGGGATGGGGGGTTGAAGGATTGGGATATTTTAAAAATCAGTATTAGAATGGGGGCAGAAAAATTTGGGGCATGGAGGGGGGGCATGGAAAGAAGTAGTGGGGAATAAAAAGAAAAAAGGGGGGTAAAAAAAAAAATGCTTAGAGGTTTTAAAAACAAAAAAGGGGTTAATAAAAACAGGTTTGAAGAGAAAAGAAGGTGAAGAGTGGGAGGGGTGAAAAAGGGCGGATAAAAGAATGGGAGAGGCTCTGTAAAAGAAATTTTGCTAAAAACAAAAAAAAAATTTTGGGGGGAAAAAAAACAAGGAAAAGAAACCCCAAAGGGAACGAATGGACTTGTCAGTTAAAAACAGAGTAGGGAGTTAATAGAGGGGGAAAACTGGAGGTATTGGGTAGATGGCGGGAATATTTTGAGGAACTTTTATATGTCGATAAAAAAAGGGGAGGCGGAAATTTCATGCACTGGCCGGGGAGGTACAACATCATTTAGGAGTGAAGAAAAAGGGATGTGAGTGTGGGGGGGGGTTTGGTGAGGCATTCGTAGAATGAAAGGGGAAAAGGGCAGCGGGAACTGGGGGGGAAGGTCCCCAAATTGGGCAGGGGAGCTTTATATTTCCCCCTTTTAAAAAGGGGAAGGGGGATAAAAAGGGGAAGTGTAAAATTATGGGGAATAAGTTTACTTCCTTATTTTATGTGGGGGTAAAAAAAAGGTTTGGGAGGGGAAAAGGGGTTATAAAAGGGGTTTTTTATGCCCCTTTAAGAAGAGAGAAGTGTAGAAGAAGAGAGGGGGTTTGGGGAAATGTTGGTGAGTGTGGGGGGAGTTTTAAAACCAAGTGAAGAATTTGGTTGGGGTCTTAATCAAAAAGGGGGTTTAAAAAAGGGGATGGGAAAGGTAAATTTGGGGGGGAAATGTAAATGGGGAGCCTTTAAATTTGGGAGCTATGTGTAAAAAAGGGGGTTTGGGAATAAGTAAAAATATTTTAGAAAAAGGATAAATAAATATACAAGGTATGATATAGCACGAAGGGAAAAGTATTTTTGTTGGTTTTATTTTTTTTGGGGAAAAAAAGGTTGATGAGTAGGTTTAGGATGAAACATGTTTATAGGGGGCAACGGATATATCAGATCATTTTTTGGGTTGTAGCTAATTGATTTAAAAGGTAGATGGGACAAAGGAAAAATGGCAACAGCAAGTAAGAGAGGAAAGTGTATAAAACCAAAGGGAGGAGGAAGGGGAGATATAAGCAAATTTTTGGCAGAAAGGTGGGCTAGTGCAAGTAGGAGAGGGGGGGGTTGAAGAGGGGTTGGGGATATTTTTAAAAATGCATTTAGAATGTGGGGCAGAATTTTGGGTTAAGGAGGGGGGGTGCGGGGGGAAAGAGGAGTGGTAAAAGGGGGAAAGAAGAAGAAGGGGTGTGATAAAAGAGAAAAAGGTAACTTATGAGGGTTTTTACAAAAAAGTGTTAGTGAAGAGCAGGTAAAGAGTAAAAAAAAAGGGAAAGAGGGGAGAGAGTGAAAAGAAGGGGCGGGGATGAAAAAAAAATGGGAGGGGATCTGTCAAAAAATTTTTGCTGAAAACAAAAAAAATTTTGGGAGTGAGATAAACAAGGTAAAAAAAGCCTGGGGGCAATGGATTTGTTTAAAAACAGATTTAGGGGAGTTAGTAGATGGGGGCTGGAGGTATTGGGTAGATGGGGAATTTTTTGGGAGGAATTTTTAAAAATGTAATAAAAAAAGAGGGGCGATAATTTCTGTACGGGCCCAGGGAGGTACAAAAATCGAGGAGTGAAAAAAGAGCAGGATGTGAGTGTGGGGGAGGTGCGTGAGGCATTACGTAGAATGAAAGGGGGTAAAGCAGCTGGAATTGACGGAATCATGACAAAAAAAAAGCAGGGGGATATAGTGCTGGAGTGGTTGGTTTTTTTGTTTAAAAAAAATGTAAAAAAGGGGAAGGTACCTAGGGATTGGCAGCGAGCATGTATAGTTCCTTTATAAAAAGGGGAAGGGGGAAAAAAGGGGTGAAAAAATTATAGGGAATAAGTTTACTGAGTATCCAGGTAAAGTGTATGGCAGGGTTTTTTTGAAAGAATTAGAGGTAAGACAGAGGGGTAGGATTCAGATGAGAAGGTTTTAAAGTGGGTGGGGGATGTGTAGATCAAGTGTTTACGGGAAGAATTGTGAACAGTATTTAGAAAAAAGGTAGAGAAGTTTTTATTGCATTTAGGGATTTAGAAAAGGCATATGATAGATGGATGGGGGAGCAATGGGGCAAAAGTTGCAAGTGTATGGAATAGGAAATTTTTGGTTACTGAAGGCTGTAAAGATTTTTTATGAGGATAGTAAAGGGCTAAAAGGTTAGGGTGTGTAGGAGAGGGAGATTATTTCCCGGAAAAAGTAGGTCTTAAAACGGGGGTTTGTGTAATGTCACCATGGTTGTTTAATATTTTTTAAAAGGGGGGTTGAAAAAGAAGTAAATGTTGGGGTGTTGGGGAGGGGGGTGGGATTAAATTATGGAGAATTAAATGAAAAATGGGGTTGACACAGTTATTTTTTGCTGATAACTGTGCTTAGGGGAGATTCAAAGAAAAAAATTGCAAAAAGGTTGTGGACAAATTTGGGAGAGTGTGTAAAGGTAGAAAATTAAAATTTAACATAGATAAGAGTAAGGTGATGAGGGTATCAAACGATTTAAATAAAGAAAAAATTTGGGTATCACATTGGAAAAAGAGGGATTTTTTGGAAATAAATGTTTTTAGATATTTGGGGGTTGATTTTCAAAAAAAATGGGGTTTTTGAAGGATGAGGTTAACCATAGAATTGATGAAGTAAAAAAAAGGGGGGTGGTGCATTGAGGATCTGTGGAACAAAAAAGTTATCCATGGAGGGAAAAAAAGGGAATGTACAAAAAATTTGTGGACCAACACTCTTTTATGGGGGTGAAGCAGGGGGCCCCCAAAAGCTGCGCGAGGGGGAGGCTGGAGGGGGGGGGAGATGTCCTTTTTTAAGGGGGAATGTGTGGGTAAATATTATCAGAAAATTGGAATGTGGAAATTGGGAAAAGGGGGAGTTACTAAAAAATTTGTCAGGGGGGGTGGGGGTTTTTGAGGTTTTTGGCTTTTAGAGGGAAAATCAAAGAAAAAGACTTGGAGAGGATAAATCTGTGGGGGGAAGGGGGGGTGGGGGGGCCCCCCAAAAAGGGGTTTGGGGGGAAAGGGGAAAAAGGGGGTTTTTTGGGGGGGGGTTTGGGCCCCAAGCAACATGTGGGCGTGTTAGATAGGGGAATGGGGGCAAGGGTTTTTGGGACATGACGATCTTTTGGGAGTGTGGGGGGGGGAAAAATTGTGTGAAGGTTTCGGGAAAACCCCTTTAAATTTATTTATTTGGGGTTTGGGGGTCCGGAAAGGGGGAAATACAATGCCTGCATTTTAAAGGGGGGGGCTGAGATAGTGACAGCTGGGGGGGGCTTTTTCAGCTGTAGATCTAAAAACCCCCAAAGAAAAAGGATTTTTTTATGAGTGGGGGTAAAAAATTTTGAATGATGATGAAAGTTTTTTTTTGGGGTTTTTTTTTTTTTGGGTCACCCTGCCCTCGGTGGGGGGCGGCCACTTGTTGAAAAAAAAAAAAAAAAATTTACTGAGTATCCCGGGTAAAGTGAAAGGGCGGGGGTTTTTATTGAAAGAATTAGAGGTAAGACAGAGAGTAGGTTTTAAAATGAGCAAGGAGGTTTTAGAGGGGTGGGGGGTGTGTAGATCAAGTGTTTACAGTGAAGATATATGTGAACAGTATTTAGAAAAAAAGGTAGAGAAGATTGCATTTATGGTTTTAAAAAAAGGTAATAAGGGGGATGGGGGAAAAAAGGGAAAATGTTACAAGTGTAGGGAAATTTGGTGTTACTGAAGGCTGAAAAATTTTTTTGGGGGGATAGTGATTTTTAGGTTGGGGTTTTGTGGGGGGAGAAAGAGATTACTTCCCAGAAAAAATAGGTCTTAAAAGGGGGGTTTTTTAAACCCCCCAAAGGGGTTTTTAAAATTAACTTAAACTAAATGGTAAAAATTTTTTAAAATATTTTTAAAAAATTTTTAGATAGTAAGATTTGTTTTTGAAATTTGAACATATTTGGGGGCATGACTTTTTTTTAAACATAGTTTTTTTTTGTCTTCATTATAAAATTAATTAAATCAGATTAAAAAAATTAAAGCAATAATTTTTTTTGCAATAAAAAAATTATATGGTCATTAGATGAGTTAAAACACAGGGTAAATAAGGAAAAAAGAGGAAAAAAATTTCCCCAAAATTTTTAGATTATATTTGAAAAAAATTTTTTTTTTTGAGCAATTAAGAAAGGGGGGTTTTTAGGCTAAATTAAGAATTAAAAAGGAAAAACAGTTTACAATATAACTATAGTTGAGTATTTAATTTTTGAAATTTGAACATGACTTTTTTTAAACAAAAGGGGGGGCGGGGAGAGAGCGGGTATTTTTCCCTTTTGTAAAAAAGGGAAAGGGAACAAGAAAAGGAAAAAAATTTTGGGGGAAAAGTCTGTTTCGTATACCAGGTAAAGTGTATGGGGGGTTATTTTGAAAGAATTAAGAGAAGGCGGAGAGCAGAATAGCAGATGAACAAAAAGGGGGCTTTAGGAAAAAGGGGGGGGGGGTGTAACCAAGTGTTTGCAGTAAAACATATGGGGGAACAGTATTTGGATAAGGGTAAAGATGTTTTTGGGATTTATGGATTTGGGGAAAAAGGGGGGGGATAGGGTTTTGGGGGGGGGCAAAAGTGGGAGATGTTGCAGGGTATGGAATAAAAAGGGGAGGTTTCTGAAAGCAGGGAAAAGCTTTTTTTGAGGGTAGGGGGCTCAGGTTAGAGTGTGTAGGGAGAGGGGGATTACAGTGGTCCCCCGGCGCCCAAAAAATTTTGCCCGAATGGGGTCAAAGCCATTTTCTGAACGAATTTCCCTTTTAAAAAAAAATGTCACGAGGTTGGGGGATTTCAGACCCCCCAAAAAAAAATTGAAAAAACCCCTTAAAAAAACACTTACATAAATGTTCGGGTTTTTGGGTGCACGAAAAAACCGGGACCACTGTATTTATCGGTAAAAGTAGGCCCTTTGACAGGGGAAAGTGTGATGTCACCGTGGTTCTTCAATATATTTATAGATTTGTAAGAGAAATGAATCGGGTCTTGGCAAGAGGTGGGGGGGTTAAAAAAACAAAAAAAAAAATAAAAGGGGAGTTGTCACAGTTGCTTTTTGATGACACTGTGCTTTTTTTGGGGGATTCTGAAGAGAAGTTGAGAGGTTGGGGGGTAAATTTTTGGGGGGGTATGTAAAAGAAAAAAATTGGGAAAATGAATATGGGGAAAAAGTAATGATGAGGAAAACAAAAAAATTAGGTGACGAAAGATTGGATATCAGTTTGGGGGGGGGGGAAAAGGAGGGGGGAATGTTTTAGATATTTGGGATGGACATGTCAGCAGATGGGTCTATGAAGGATGGGGTGAATCATAGAATTGATGGGGGGAAAAGGGGGAGGGGTGCATTTGGATCTGGGAAAAAAGAATTTTTTCCATGGAAGGGTTAAAAAAGGGGGGAAAGTATGGGGTATAGTTATCCACCTTATATGGGTGTAAGAAAAAGATGAATGTCACAACGAGAAGGCTGGAGGCAGTGGAGATGTCAGCTGAGGTCAATGTGGGTGTGAATATAATGCAGAGAATTGGATTTTGGGGAAAATTGGGGGGGGGGTGGGGATTACCAAAAAATATTATCCAGAGGGCTGATGAGGGGTTGGAGGTGGTTCGGACATGTAGAGAAAGAAAAAACCCAAAAAGAATGACCCAGAGTGTATAAATCTGTAGTGGAGGGAAGGGGGGTAGGGTCGGTTTGGGAAAAGGGTTTGGGGGGGGGGGGAAAAGGGGTTTTTTTGGGGGGGGGGTTGGATTTCCAGCCTTGTGTGCATATTTGATAGGGGGAATGGGGGCAAATGGTTTTAATTTCTTGACGTGTTTTGGGGTGTGAGCAAAATAACATTTATGAAGGGATTCAGGGGAAAAGGCAGGCCCCGGGGGTTAGTCCTGGGGATGGGAAGTACAGTGTCTGCACTTAAGGAGGGGTGTTAATGTTCAGTTTTTAAAAAATATGTAAAGCACCCTCTGGTAAGACAGTGATGGAGTGAATGATGCGAAAAATTTTTTTTTTTTGGGCCCCTCTGCCTTGGTGGGAATCGGGGCCCATGTGTTAATAAAAAAAAATAGTTTTATAATTTTGGATCATTTTCAGTTTTTTATGTCACATAAAAGAATTATTAAATAAGATTAAACAAATTAAATCAAAATTTTTTTTGCAATAACAGTTTATATGGTCATTAGATGTTTTTCAAGGAAAAAAAGGGGACATGAGGATGGATTTTTTATATTAGGGGGGTTTTTTACATTATAAGATATAAATGGATATACATTATGAGGTATAAGTTTCAAATTTGTACTAGATTATTTTTGGGAAAAATTATTTTTTTTTTGAGAAATTTTGTAGGGGTTTTGAGGCTAGGGAGTAACACAATGAATAAATTTTTTTTTGAGGCAGTGAAGGTTTTTTAAAAAATTTTTTGTAGGAATGTAAGTAGTGGGTAAGGTCCTCAAAATTACGACCCCCCAAAACCCCCCTTTTATGAAATTTTTTTTTAAAAAATCTTTTGTAAGTATTTTTTTGGGGGTAAAAGGACTAGTCTATTTTACTTTTTTCCCCTTGGGGGGAAAATTTTTTGGTAATGGCACTTGAACAGCTTTCCCAAAAAAAAAATATCGTAACTCGGGGAACCACTGAAATTTTTGGGCATAGGTAGTTTTTAGCAGATTTTAAAAATTGATGTACCCCCCGGGGGTTTCTTTGGTAATCATAGGAAAAAATTTTCCCAAAATTTTTTGGTTTTTGATGTGCATTGTTTTTTTTGCTAGTGTGAGGTGGGGGGGGAACATCGAAAGTGATCTGTGCCTTGTGTTATGCCCCGTGTGCCCTTTTTAAAAGGTTGGTTAGGAGAATTTTGGTTGGGGTTATATTTGAGTTTAGTTTTTTATTTATGTAAAGGCACAGAAAAAATATGGATGTCTTGTAGGGGTGAAAAAGTTTAGACTTTTGAATATAGGTGGAGTATGTTGTCTACAGTGGGAATTTGTTATGAAAACCCAAAACCCTTTTTTGTTGTGTTATTAATTTTTTGAGGTGATTTATTGTTGTTCCCCCCCATGCAAGATTCCATAGGTGAAAAGGGGTAAATGGTAGTAAAAAAGGGGGAAAGGAAGCTGGTTGTGGAACATAGTACCTTATCTTGGATAGTATTCCTCGGTCTTGGAGACTTTTTTTGGGAAAATTTTTTGTATATGTGTCTTAAATTTGAGGCCACTGTCAAGGTGGGGTTCCTAAAAATTTTTCCCCCCTGTGAGTTTTGTGACAAGTGATCCGTTTATCATTATGTTAAGTGGAACATTTGTAGCTCTATTCCTAAACTGCATGAAATAGGTTTTGTCAACATTGAGGGTTTGTATCATCATCCAGGTAGATATTTTCTGCAGCATTTAAGGGGTTTTGGGTAGTGTGACTGGGCATGGGTGAGAGAAACGAAAAGTGTCATCTGCAAATAGTAAAGGGTTTTTAGTAGCTGAGATGCATTTGGTAGGTCATTTATGTAAATAAAAAGAAAGTGGGCCAAGAACATTTCCCCCGTGGGACCCCAAAAAATTTTTGGGGGAAGAGTTAGCCCCCTTTGTGGACACATATTGGCTTCTGTCGCTAAGGTATGACTTTGGTAAAAAAAAAATAAAAAAAAGGGAAATACCGTGATAACTCCAAAACCCCAAACATTTTAAAAAAAAAGGGAAACTTTTTTAAAAGTTAAAACCCATTTTGGGCCATTTACAAATCACACTAACACTTTGTAAATGGTCCAAGTCCCCCCGGGCCTAAACTCCCTCTTTTTTTTTCGGGGTTTTTTTCTTTTCCTAAATTTTCCTTTTTTTTTTAATTTTTGGACCCCAGGAAGCGTCTTATTTTTTTTTAAATTTTTTTTTAAAGTTCATCCTTTTTTTTAAAAACCCCCTTTCATTCTTATGAGGCTCTTTTTGCCACCAGGCTTTGGGGAAGAATCACCGCTTTCTATGTGACTGTCTTGTGGCAGGTTCTCCCCCCTTCCTTCCCCCATTTCCTGAAACCCAACCCATGGGGAATTTCCTTTTTTTCCCGATCACCCCCCCCTCCTACCCAACACCATTATTTCTTTCTAAGTCTCGGGGTTTAAGATGCCCTTTTTTACTCCCCCCGCTTCCTTCTCTTTTTCTTCTTTTCCCCCAAGATCTCTGTAACCTTCTCACTACCTCGTTTTTACACTGCCCCAATTTTCCCCAAAAGCATTCTTCTAAACTACAGAAAAAATTTTTCCTCATCTCAGATACCCCCTTTGGGCCAAATTCCCCCCTTTCCGACTGTGTTACTAATCTGTTTCTGTCCCTCTCCCAACATGAGTTTTAACTTTTGGTTTTGGTCTTTCCTTTTTCCACTTCACCCCCTCCCCTGGTATTGACATGTTAATTTTTTCCCTTTTTTTAAATCTTGCTCTCGTAAAAAATTTAAACTTCCGGGTTTACCCCCTTTTCGTGGCGCTCCTTCCCCCCCTCTTGATAGCCTTTTTCTGAACCATCACCTTCCTCGTTTTTCCTTGCCCTTTTTTTTAAATCCAATGTAACATTGTCATCTTTTTTTGCAAAGGAATTCTAGTTATCCTTGATCATGAGGATTACCTCCGAAAGCTGATGTCTTGCTCTCGCTCAAACCCACTCCTCTCGGTTTTCCAAAAACCCTTTTTATCGCATCAAGGCTTTCAACAAGAAACTTAAGACCTTCCACCTCTGTCCTTCTGACTTTAACCTTGTTCAATTTTTCGTGTCATCTTCCCTCTCTGCCCTATTTCTATCCCTTTTAACACTCCAAACCATATCCCCCGCCCCATCATATCTTCAAAGGTTCTGTCTTTATTCTTTTTTTTTTGGTACCAAACCCTCACTTTTTTTCTTGGTATCTTTTTCCCCCCACCTTTCACTCTCCGACTTCTTTAACGGGTTGTCTCCCCCGACCAGAAGATGCTTAGTTTTTATGTAAAACCCCCTTCATTTTTCCCCTTTTGGCGATGTCCTTAATTTTTTTAAAAAAGGCCAATAAAAAATTACTTCATCTCCCTATACCTACTGATGTCTTTCGATCTTATCCCCTTTTTTTGGGGCTCTAATTTTTTTTTTTTTAAAAGGGAAATATTATTAAAAACCCCCGGGTGCCAAGGGCTCCCCATCTCCTGTTTTTTTAATCTTTCATGGAATATTTGGACTTTCTTTTTCCCCACTACTGATGCCCCCCTTCCTCGGGGCCCGGCGGAGGGACATCTTTGCTTTTTGGGCATGACTAAAATCTTTTCCCCAAACCCTTTTTTTATGCTCTTAAAAAACTTCCCCTTCCATTAAGTTTAAAGCTGATTGGGAATCTAATTCTTTCTTTTTTTCCTTTTATGTTCATGTCCACTGCTCGTTACAGGTTTTGCCTTTTCCGGGGCAAGCCTTGCACGGGGGATGTACATTCACTACTTTTTTTATCACCCCCCCTCTGTCAAGAAAAGTGTTCTTATCTCCCTTTTTTTCCCTGCTCTCCGCATTTGTGATCCTCAGTTCCGGAACGAAATTTCCACTCTTCATAATTCATTTTCCCGTTTGGGGTACCCTTCCCATTTCATTGACTCTGTTTTTTCATGCCAAACGGACTTTATTCTCTCTAAAACCCCTCTACTGGGGGGAACCCCCCGTCCTCTCCCTTTCCCTACATATCTATTTTTCAAATTTCAAACAACTCTCTCCGTTCCTTGACATCAAATTTCCCCTTGCCAGACTAACACTCTTTCCCCAATCTATTTTTTTTCCCCCCCCCCTCTATGTTTCCCTCCTGGTGTCTATTTCCTATTTTTTTCTCCTCCTGTCCTTTTTAGTACTTTGGAGAAACTGGCGATCTCTTTCTGACAGATTTGGGGCACAAAAATGGGTTTTTGGGTTTCCGACACTAATAATGCTCTTTTTTTCATGTCAGGATCACAGTCATCCTATTGATTGGTTTTTCTAAAACTGTCTCCCCCATCCAACCCCTGGGTTTTTTCTTGGGGCCCCCCCTTTTTTCTGAGATGCTTTCCCCTCCCATTACATTTTTAAAAGCCCAAACTTCAGAACACCCGTGACTTAACCATTCCTTCCACTTCTTCTCTTCCCCCTTCCCCCCTTTTTCCTCTGTGTTTTCTCTTTCTTTTCTTTTGCCTTGTATTTGTCCTTTTTTTTATTTTATTTTATTTTATTTTTTCCCCCTTGTTTTTTTTCCTTACCCTATGGGGCCCGCTTCATTGCAGTGTCCTTTCCCAGAATATGACTGGGCTCCACTACTACACTACTACTACCACTAAACCCCCAATTTTTTCCCCCCCCCACTTTCGTCCCCCCCCCTCTGCCTGCCTATTTAAAAAACCCCCTTTTTCCTGTCCTTTTGTTGTTTGATTTTTTAAATGGTCCAAATCGGACCGAAACATCGTCATAAAATCCCCCTTTTTTTTGTGCGGGGTTTTGTGTGTAATGACTTTAGGTAGTTGAGGGATCCCCCCTACCATAGTGTGATAATTTTTTTTGAACAGATCATGGTCAACTGTTCAAAAACTTTTTAAATCAATGAAGATTCCCAGTGGGGGGTTTTTTATTTTCAAAAGCGGGGTATATTATTTCTAAAAATGTGTATGATTGCATCATTTTTGTTTTTTTTGGCCAAAACAAACTGACAGGGGGTTTAGTTTTTGTGGGGGATGAGGTAGGAAAAAGATTTTCCTATGAATTTCTTTTCAAAGATTTTGGAAAAGGGGGAAGTTAGATATTGGCCTATAGTTATTTAGGTTTGTTTGATCTCCCCTTTATGTATGGGGGGGGCCCTCGCTATTTTGATATTGATGGGAAGGTGGAGGATTCCCAAAGGATTTGTTAAAGTGTTGCAATAATTGGTGATAGTACTTAAAAAGCTTTTTTTTAAAAAAGGGGGTAAGTTATTTAGATCTCCTGCCTTGTTTTTTTTAAAAAGTTAATAAAAGGGAAAACTTCTGTTGGGTTGGTCGGAGCTAGGATAGGGGATTTTGGGGGTTTCCCGTAGGGGGGCATTAGGTGGAGTGTTTGAACTTGGGTTTTTTTTTCCAAATTTTTCCTATTGTGGAAAAAAGATTTAGTTTGTTTGCTGTTTCAGTTAGTGGGGCAGGGGTTCATCTGGGTTTTTTAGTTTGATTGTTTTTTTTCTGGATACTTTTTGTTCCTAGAATTTCAGATAAGGTTTCCCGGTCTTTTCATATCACCCTTAAGTTATTTAAACTATTCTCATAAAACAATTTTTTTTACCTTCTTATCAGGCTGGTTTGGGGTTTTTTGAGTAAAGTTTTTTTTTTTCCCCTTGTTATTTGACCCATTCAGTACTGTTTTTTATTTTAAAAAATTTGAATGCGGTATTGCAGGGGTTTATTCTCTTAGCTGTGATCTGTTTAGTTTTTTTGGGGGTCATGTTATAAAATTGGGGGTTTTTTTTAAAATTAATAATACATATGTCAGTATCTGTATATGTTTAACTCGGTTTGCCAGTCGATGTTTTTTATAGCTGTTATAAGATTTAAAAGCTCTCATTTGTAGTCTTGGGAAAATAACTTTAGTATCTCTTGGGGTAAAATTTTTTTAGGTTGGTTATGGGAAAAAGGGGGGGGGAGTGGTCTGTGGTTTTTTGTGAGTAGCCCTGATTTTTTTGAGGGGATATGGTGTTAGTCCCGATTGGTCTAAAGGGAGGCACTAGTCTCAGAGATTCTTTTTTGGGTTTTTTTTCTGTTGGTAGAAAAAACAGTTCTCATAGTGTTTTGAATTCAGTTAGTTGTGGGGGGTGATCTTGTAGGAAGTTGGGTTTGAAGTCTCCCGTTAGTATTAAGTGGTCTTTGTTCATGTGTGCATCAGAATCATACTTCCCAATTTTTCAC
>WNWK01021728.1:0-33678 GCA_009830355.1 Cherax destructor | reverse complement strand
GAAAAAGGTTATTGACAAAAGGGGGAAAAATCAGATGTCATTGATAATGGGATAAAGAAATCAAGGTTGTATAGTCCAGGCAAATGTTCAAAAATTGCAAAAACTAGAGGAAGCCCCATTGCCGTTTTCAGGTGCCTTACGTTAAATGTGAATGGCCTCAAAAATGAGGTCAAACGTCGGTGGTTGGAGGTCACATTAAAGAGGTTGAGGGTGGATGTAATTTTCATACAGGAGCATAATTATAGGTGTGGGAATGACTTACGTTTAAAGGGGTATCAGGTATTGGCGGGCAGTTCGGAGAATTTCAAGGGTGGAGTTGCTGTGGAATATGTGAATCTAGCCTTTCAGCCTGCTGGAGATGGGAGGAGGAGGGGCGAGTGGTGAGGGTTGAGGGATTTGGGGTGGCATTAATGGTTTGTTTTATTGGGGTATACATGCCGGCAGTGGCATGTAAGAGGATCAAAGAGGATTTTGTCAAGGAGATTTTGATTTATTATCATGCTGTAGTATCTATGGTTGGAGGGATTGGAATTGCGTAATTCGGTGAAAGGATGTGGAACCTAGAGGGGCTGGTTGTGATCTAGGAATTTTAAGGGAAGTTCTAAAGGCAGTTAGGTTGGTGGATGTAGTGCAGGGGATAATTGGAAGGTGGAATATACTTTTGTTAGAAGGGATACGCTCAGACTGGATAAATGTGTAACGATGCGGTGAATGTGGTGCGAGTGCAGTGTTTAGATAGTGGGTATTTCTGATCATAGGGGTGTATTGGCGGATGTGGGATGAATGGAGCAGTAACTACGTATCCTAGTTACTGGAAATTGAATGTGAAGATTCTGGAAGCGGTGATACAGGTGAGCGTTTCAAGAGTGTGGGATGGGTTATGGAGGGAAGGAGCGGAGGGATATAACTAGGTGGTGGTATAGACAGGCGAAGCAGGGATCAGGACTTTTATAAGAGGGAGGCAAAAATTGATGGTCACTTGAAGTATGGTTGCAGCGATATCTAGAAAATCAGTTAATGGTTTATAATGAGAAAGGGCGGAAATTATCACAGGAGGTGGGTGAATACAGCAACAGTTACGGGATATACAGAATGATAGGTTTCAGGCGCTATGTATTAAAGGGAAGGTAGACAGGTGCTTTGGGAATAGGCCGTCTGTCACTGTCTTAGGGCCTTTCAAAATCGTAGGGTTGGATGACGATTTTATCAATGAAAGTGCATGAGAGGTTAGGGGCATATGAGGAGGGACAAGGTTAGGGTCGACTGAGAGTATAGGCTGTTATGTTGATGAGTGGTTTCAGAAATATTGGTCGAAAGGCAGGAGTATGAAGGGATAGGGAGGCAATTCTAGGTATAAGTAATAGAATAGAGGAGGGTGATAGAATGTGTATGGATGGGGCTATTACAGAGGAGGAGGTGGGGGAGGCCATTCAGGGGATGAAGGTAAAGAAGGCCCCTGGGATAGACGGCATCCCAAGCGATTTTTATACAAGACATTGGAATGTATTGCATGAGTGCCTCACAAGGGTTTGAGATGAAAGATGAGGGAAGTATGGGTGGAGACCAGAATATTGGTGTTGTGGTGTTAGTACCAAAGGGCGGGGATGCAGAAACAATACAGAATTATCGTGCGATTACCCTTTTATGCGCCGATTACAAGATTTTTGCGCGAATTTTAGGTAATAGGATTAAAAAGGGTGATTGATGAGGGTCAATGTGGGATACCAGAAAGAAGTGTTCGAATGAGTAATTGTAGGATAAGAGAGTTTGTAGATAAGGCATCGGGAGGGGGTGTACTTGCGGTTGATTGGCAAGGTGCATATGACAGTGTGGAATGTGATGTGCTGTACAAGATTATGGGAAAGCAAGGTTTTAGTGAGAAAACGATTAGATGGATAGCTACGATGTATGAAAAGGCGAGTGTGCATATACAGGTGAATGGTAGGATCGGAAGGGAGGTAAGTATGGGCAGAGGATTGCGACAGGGTTGTCCCTTGTCGCAGCTCCTGTTCGCTTGTGTGCAGGACCCCTTTTATGGTTTAGTGAGGGAGGGAGTTAGGGGCGGGGAAACGGGGTCTGGTAGTGAAACAGGAATAACTGTATATGTGGATGATACAACGATCCTCATAGGAACCGATGAGGTCTTGAGGAATATTGGCAACATAATAGGAGTGTTTGGTAGGGCGACTGGGTTAAGAGTTAATAAAGTTAAGTCCAAGTTGTTGGAGGTAGGTTCATGGGTGGGAGGGGAATTGGGGTTAAAATATGGATTGAAAATAGTCGATGTGATTAAAATATGTGGTGTCATATTTTGTGATGACTTTGATAGGGTGAGAGAAGAAAATACAGGTGCGGTGGTGGGGGCGGCAATGCGAAGAATGCAAGGTTGGAAACCAGGGGATGTAACGTTATTGCAAAGGTGGTGGTTGTCAATTCCTTAATTTACAGTAAACTGTGGTTTGTAGCGGCAATATATCCCTTGGTGGACAAGGAGGTGGTGGCTTTGCAAACGAGAGTGTTAAGGTATGTTTGGGGTTATGGAAGACATTGGTTATCGAGATGGTCATGATGTCACAGAGTGTAGATGGAATGGGTTTATTGCCAGTAAAGCAGATGGCAATAGGTATGTATGTGAAACAGAGGTATCTGGGGGAAGCGGGTGTGAAAGGATGTAGGATTGGAAAAGTCATGTCAGAAGTACATAGATGGTGGGGAGGGAAGGATTTACGTTGGTGTGAGGACATTATGCGAGAGATGTTTGTTGTTCGGGAACCTTCCACATTTAAGGTGGGAAGGAAGGAAGGAAGGACAGGGGCGGGGGGATTTGGGCCGGTGAGAGGTGAGGAAGTGTTCCCAATGTATAATTGGAGGAAAGTATTGAAAAGTTTGGTGAAATTGCATTTGGCGCCGCAAACACGTGTCACAGTTTTTCGGTTTCTGCATGGGATACTCGCTTCACGAGCGGTGTTGTGTGATATGGGCTTGATACGTGAGGGCGCATGTATGAGATGTGGGGAACGTGAGACTGCTTACCACGCAATCTATTTCTGTGAGGAACTAGGAGGCGTGAGGTCATGGTTTGGACAAGTAATCTGAATGATGGGGGGAGGGGGTTTGATCATGCTGAGGGTGTTAAGTTTGGACATAGCAGGTGTAGGCAAAGAGGTAATTATGGCGATCAGGTATTTGGCCGCTGAATATATTCACTTGTCATGGGTTAAGAGGGAGTGTGAGGGAGGTGTCAGGATAAGGGTCATGGCGGCGAGTTTCTATCGCATGGCACGTAGGAACGAAGGGATTTATGGGAGGGATTGGGTTAAAAGTTTTCCGGTGGAGTACAGGGAGATGACTGTTGAAAAGCTGCTGCGGTTAAGGTAATCAGGAGAAAGGGCTAGATTCTCTTAGGTGAAGAGTTGCGGGCGGTAAGTGTTAGGAGTTAAGGTTGGGTAGGTGTGAAAGGGTATCTGGAAGGGTGGGGGGTAAAGGGAAACGTTGACTTTACTTTGGACAGATGACTTGAACAGATGTTTCGGAAGGAAGAGGTAGGTGGGAGGGTGTAGGGTGGAGGATGTAAGGCAAGAGAAGGGGGTGGGGGGTTATGTCAGGGGCAATGTTTTGGGGGCTTCCCTTTTGTTCTGGTAATAGTTTATATGGTGTCTGAGGAGGGTTGAACTGATGGTCAAGTTCATGTGCCAAGCCTGGTAAAGATGTGTTTTCAACAAGTGATATTTTGAGTAGTGGAATCTGATATTAACTTCTCTTAGATTCCAGGAGCTATATATGAATGTAATAGGATGTCAAGGGAGACTTACCATAGGAGATGTTTATGCATATTGTGACAAACATTGAGTCAAAGGTACAGTAGCAAGAATTCGCTGGAACAGATGTTCATGATGGTAAGTTTCATAAAGGACAGGCTGACTTTGATAGCATCAAGATGTTGTATAAGGTGTATCATTGGATGCAGCTATGCTATTAGGATAGGTATGGGGGGTTCTTTGTAAATGTGTAAGTTAGGTATAGATGTGTTTCCACTGTTAACAATATGTGTGGAGGTGGTGGAAGAAATATGGGAATATACTGTCCAAACTGACAGTTGTCAGTGTTAGGATTCTCAACAATGTATTGCAGTTGTATAAAACCTTGGTTGAGAATTTTAGGTTCTCTTTAGGAAAAGGCTGTATCCATGTTTGTAATTATACTATATTGTGGCAAGTGTTGGAATTCATCGCAGGATACACAGGAAGAGGGAAGTAATGACTACGGTGGAATGCCAAATGTTTATCCTGTAATGTATGAATTAAAGATTTGTGGGGGAAATACTTATTCTGTCAGTGTAAAGCTGGTGAATTATTGTGATATCTTATTAAGCAGGACATATAATGTGGTTATGAGGGATTCTTAGATATATGGTAGGCACTGTATGTAACCTCCAGCAGGATGTATACATCTTGTGTCTTCAGGATGTTCGTACTTGTTATTAATTGTGTACTGTGCAAATACTATTATAATGTCAATTAGGTTCTGGTACACCGGAACTGGCAGGAAGTTGTCTTCGTTTGTGATATGTTTCGAGCAGTTGCTCGGTTGTATATCTAATATATGTAATGTACATATGGTCTTGTTACTTCTACTTACACTTAGGTCACACTACACATTCATGTACAAGCATATATATACACACCCCTCTGGGTTTTCTTCTATTTTCTTACTAGTTCTTGTTCTTATTTCCTCTTATCTCCATGGGGAAGTGAAACAGAATTCTTCCTCCGTAAGCCATGCGTGTCGTAAGAATCGACTAAAATGCCGGGAGCAAGGGGCTAGTAACCCCTTCTCCTGTATACATAACTAAAGTTAAAAAGATAAACTTTTGTTTTTCTCTTTGGGCCACCCCACCTTGGTGGGAGACGGCCGATTTGTTGAAAAAAAAAAAATACAAGACAGCTAAAAAAAATCGGAAAAAAATTCTAAAAATTTACTACATGTGAGCAGGCATACTTCGTGAGGTGGCATCACCATACATGTTATAAATTACTATAATTCCTTGTAGGAACATCATAGAACTTTGAAAGATTTTTTTCTAAACGATTAACTCAATTTCCATAATTTTTCTATTTTTTTTTCACTTGCGCGCCGCGCGTGTGAAACCCCTCCCTGAGTATTCCCTGAAGTACGTTTATTCTCTTCTCTGAGGATGAGGGTCCTTAGTGCAGTTCAAGAGGTGGTACCTCCCTACATAAAAGTAATATATATATATATATATATATATATATATATATATATATATATATGCATGCTAGGAATTCGCAAGAGCAGGCGAAATATTCACAAACACTGATCTCTGGCCGACGGAGACTCGAACCTACGAACCTCATGACAAGGTATGCAGTGCTTTACCGACCGTACCACACTGGTCCAATACCTTGGCGCCCAGCTCACGCTAGACGTTGATCCAAGGCAGCCATCTTTCAGGCAGGAGGCTTACAGCTTTTCATCTCATCCCCTGCATGCATCGACACAACTAGAGCTTTTTACAATGCTAGGAATTCGCAAGAGCAGGCGAAATATTCACAAACACTGATCTCTGGCCGACGAAGACTCGAACCTACGAACCTCATGACAAGGTACGCAGTGCTTTGCCGAGTCTCCGTCGGCCAGAGATCAGTGTTTGTGATATATATATATATATATATATATATATATATATATATATATATATATATATATATATATATATATTATATATATATATATATATATATATATATATATATATATATATATATATATATATGATATATATATATATATATATATATATATATATATATATATATATGTAATAACGTCTAGCGAAAGCTGGATACCAAGGTATTGACCAGTGTGGTACGGTCGGTAAAGCACTGCGTACCTTGTCATGAGGTTCGTAGGTTCGAGTCTCCGTCGGCCAGAGATCAGTGTTTGTGAATATTTCGCCTGCTCTTGCGAATTCCTAGCAATATATATATATATATATATATATATATATATATATATATATATATATATATATATATTACCAATAAACACCTGGCTGTCTTCAAGCAGGCACTGGACAGGCACCTAAAGTTGGTGCCTGACCAGCCAGGCTGTGGTTCGTACGTTGGACTGCGTGCGGCCAGCAGTAACAGCCTGGTTGATCAGGCTCTGATCCAACATGAGGCCTGGTTACTGACCGGGCCGCAGGGGCGTTGACCCCTGGAACTCTCTCCAGGTAAACTCCAGGTATGGCAAGAAGAGCGTTGCTATTTAAGCCAAAATCGCGAGTTTTACCTAATCGGCACATATATTTATATATATATATATATATATATATATATATATATATATATATATATATATATATATGTCGTGCCGATTAGGTAAAACTGGTCAATTAGCAAGAACTCATCTAAAATTAAGTCTTTTCTAAAATTTGCTCTTATACGTTTAAAGATATATATTTTTTCATTTATGTTAATGTAAAAATTTATAATTTTGTACCAAGAGAAACTTTGAAAACCTACCTAACCTTATTACAACAAGCGCAATTTAATTTAGCCTAACCCAACTAAATATATTTTAGATACGTTAACATTAATTTAATAATAAACAAACACATTGAAATATATTTTTTTCGTTAGGTTCAGAATGATTTTGGCGAAATTATTGCATACACAAATTTTCACTTGTCTTATATGGCAAGGTGAGCGTTGCTATTTAAGCCAAAATCGCAAGTTTTACCTAATCGGCGGCACACACGATGATTCTTCGCGCTGCTGCCGTCGAGAGAGGACGTCGTCTGAGCTGCTCTGAACACTGATTCTCCAGCTGACCAGAGCTGAGAGAAAAACTTGCTTGCTGTCACTTCGAGCCCCATCCCTTCAAGAGGGTAAGGCGGTGACTAGCCTGCTTGTTCCCCCTCTCTGCCCTCACCATCCCCCACCTTATCCTGCCCCATCCAACCCCCATCACCCAAACCACTACACTGGCCTATCCACAGAACACTCTCTACACACTGCTGTCCTTCTGCCTTTCCTGTCTTTTTTATTTTCCGGCAACTTCGCCTTTTGGCGATTTAAAACAAGGGATTTTGACCATCCGGTGGCCTGTGTGTTTTTTAAAATCCGGTCGATCTTTGCCTTGGGCCCCATCCCCCTCACCTCCTCGAGGGTAGGCTATCTTAGGGGCTGACCTTCATAAGTCAGCTGAAGTAGGATGACACTTTCACAGGTAATTAATTTCTTTCCAGCATATTATCTGTGACAGCTTTAAATTAACAGGGCAACATGCCTAATATAAGAGTCAGACTTCGTGTCACTGGTGACAAGAAGTCCAAAAGAGAAATACTTGACTGCATTCGCAGTAATGCCACGGTGGCACCAGTGGATATCTTTGATACCTATGCTGGTGCAATTCTATTGCTCTCCTCGGAAGAGGAACTACTGCACCTACTAAAGAGGAATGTTCTTGACAAACTCGCCAATGAAGGTGTCACTCCCATTCCCCCTGACAACTTCCAGGCACAGCGCTCTGTGTTCTTTGCACGTATCAACAGCATCATGCGTGAGCATACTGCTGATGAACTCGTTGAGGAGATCAACCAGGAAAATGAGTTCAAGGTTCTCCATGCATACAAATTCAACAGGAATGCGGCCAACCAACAATCGCTGAAGCTCATTCTTGAGACTCCTGATGAGGCCAAGCTTGTTTGTGAACAAGGCCTGAAATGTTTTGGCATGAAATGCACACCTGATCAAGTGAGTATGGAAAGGTTTGTCCCAATTACCCAATGCTACAGATGCTACCAGTTTGGACATAACACCAACAAATGCAACAAGGAGCAAACCATTTGCAGTATCTGTGCTGGAGAACATGTTCATAGGGAATGCCCCAACAGGAGCAAACCCAAGTGCATCCTCTGTGGCGATAAACACCACGTTGTCTCTCCGGGCTGCCCCGTCAGGAAGGCTGCAATTCAGAAAATCCTGGACAACAGGAAGTCAGCACTGAACAACAGAAAAACTGATCAGTCACCTCCCATTGTGTCCCAAGGAGCCTTCCCCAGCCTACCAAGCTCTGGCAGTGCCTCCACTGCTACCTCTTCATCCAACAATGCCAGTGCCCCCACTGCTACCACTTCAACCAACAATGCCTGGAACCAACCAATATCCCACCCACCCCATCCAACCCCAACCTACCCTACTCCTAGCCCACCCCAAGCTCAAGGCACACCTTTCTACCCTATTCCCCCTGGCACTGCCTTCTATTTGATAGCAAAGGACCTGGCAAAGGGTGATGACCGGCTATGCTGCACCCTCCTCAATGCCTTGTTTGAAGCCAATGGTTCCACAGTCATACAATATCCAGACATAGTGCGATCTCATATGGGATCTTCCCCACAAACTCTGGCCCCTACCCAACCAGCCCCTCGCAGGGAAGTGACGATCCCGGCACCTGCTACGGAAGCTGTTGTACAATCTACCGCCTTTGAGGCTAACCTAACTTACCACACAGGTCCAGAACTCCCCGCCAATGAGGCTGACCTAACTGACCACACAGGTTCAGAACCCACCGCCATTGAGGCTGACCAAACTGACCGCCCAGGCTCCCACGCTACTCAGAGGGAGACAGCCATTGGGCAACTAGATAGTCTTGATGAACTAGACCTCCAACACCAAGAACCAGTGTCCCCTATCTCAAGCAACGGCAGTTCCGAGACCCCAGTACATTCGAGGGACACAGACTCGGACATGAGTTCGGGATCAGAGAATGAGTCTGATTTGTCACCTGATGTTACCATTACCAATAGCAGCGATGAAGCCTCTCTATTCTCGCAGGTAAACACCCAGGAGTATACCCTCCCTACCCCTCTGAAACACCCTGGCAGGCGCAACCAACCCCATCGGGACTGCACCTCCAAACGTACCTCCTCTGCTTGCAGCTATACACCTAAGCAAGTAAAATAATGGGGATCACAATTCTGCAAATCAACATTCACCACTTCTTCAACAACCGCTACCTTTTTGAAATAGAGTTGTGTAACCACAACCCAGACATTATCCTCCTCAACGAAACAGCAGCCAGACCTGACCAACACATAAAACTCCCCGGTTACTCAACACTCGAGAAATCCAGAGGGCCTTATAGTGGAGTAGCCATCCTTGTGAAGCGGGGATATGAATTCCGTAACATCCATGTCGAAGAGGACAACATCCTAGCAATAGAACTGCTGACCTCATATGGCCGATATATACATACAGTGGACCCTCGGTTTTCGTTGAAAATTCTTTCCAGAATGCTGTTTGAGTGCCGTCACCGAACGAATTTGTTCCCATAAGGACAAATGTAAATTAGATTAGTCATTTTAGACCCCCAAAAATACACTTACAAAAGCACTTACGCAAATACACTTATTCGAGTTTGAAGGTGAACGAAAACCGAGGGTCCACTGTATATTTAAATATACATACATATATATATATATATATATATATATATATATATATATATATATATATATATATATATATATATATATATATATATATATATATATATATATATATATATATATATGCAAAAGATCACAGTAAACAGGTGATATCAAAATATGCAAAACAACCACTATGAAAAATTAGAAGAATTCCAAGCGCTTTCGTGACTACTCACATTATCAAGGAACTATAAAAGGGAACGTGAAGAAGAAGGCTTATAAAGAGGCAGAATACACCTCACAGTCACATCACACTAACAAAGACAACACCTCACAGTCACATCACACTAACAAAGACAACACCTCACAGTAGCGTAACATCTCACGAGTCTGTGAAGAGGAACATAAGAAAGGACCTGAAACTCTTCCCAAGAATTAAGATTAGTCCAATTTATCATTAAATTCTTCCCAAATTTTATTAATTATAAGAACATAAGAACATAAGAAAGGAGGAACACTGCAGCAGGCCTGTTGGCCCATTCTAGGCAGGTCCTTCACATTCCATCCCACTAACAGAATATTTGTTCAACCTAATTTTCAATGCTATCCAAGAAATAAGCTTTGATAATTTTATTTACTCATGTGCAATTCCCACTCAAATCCAACCCCTTTCACTCATGAATTTATCCAACCTAAATTTAAAACTACCCAAGGTCCTTGCTTCAATAACCCTACTAGGCAGACTGTTCCACTCATCAACTACCCTATTTCCAAACCAATACTTTCCTATATCCTTTCTAAATCTAAACTTATCTAACTTGAATCCATTATTGCGGGTTCTCTCTTGGAGAGATACCCTCAAGACCTTATTTATATCCCCTTTGTTAATACCCATTTTCCACTTGTATACCTCGATCATGTCTCCCACTTGTATACCTCGATCATGTCTCTTCTTGTTCATTTCTTTTCCTCCACTATACCTATTGCTGTCCTTGTCACCTAGTGCCACTGACTCCAATATCCACCTTATTCTGCATATTACTAGTTCCCCTAAAATTCATAACATTACTACACTGGGACTTCACTGTTTTCCCCCATAACCCATACCTCTAACTTTTTCTAATTTAAAGTAGGTCGTGCCCAAGGGTTAGGCAAGCGAAGAATTCGCTGTATTAAGATGGATTTTGGAGGACCCGCCCAGCATGGGCCAACAGGCCCGCTGCAGTATTCCTCCTTTCTTATGTATCTTTATTGAGAACATAAAAATGGAGGAACACTGCAGAAGGCCTTATTAAAACCACCACTCCCTAAGAATTTACTCCCGTACTCACGACACCAATCAAACCCAGCCCCTCCCACTCATATATTTACATAAGAACATAAGAAAGGAGGAACACTGCAGCAGGCCTGTTGGCCCACACTAGGCAGGTCCTCCACAATCCATCCCACTAACAGAATAATTGCCCAACCTAATTTTCAATTCTACCCAAGAAATAAGCTTTGAAGATTCTATTAACTCCAATTTATATAAACCAAAAGAAATATTCATATTATTTTCAAAACTGCTTTTAATGAAACATGATTCTATTATATTCCTCTCAACCATGGTCTTGCTTGATACAACTTTCTCAGCCTTTTGAAAATCAATTGGATGGTTAAAATCTCTCACATGAATAAACAGAGCATTAGAATCTTGTCCAGTTCTAATGCTATATTTATGTTGTTTTAATCTTAGTTCAAGACTTTTACCAGTTTGACCGTAATAAACTTTATCGCATATTTTACAGGGAATCTTATAGACACATCCGTCAGCATTTTGGGGGGAATTTTTTATCAAAAGTCTTTTTACTGTATCAAGATTTTTAAATACAACTTTGATAATAAAATTCTTAAGAAAGGAAGGCATATCAACCAAGTTTTCATGGTAAGGGAGAACCAACATATTTTTGGTTGAATACGGTTGGTTGTCCCTTTTTGGATTGTAAAAAGTATTTCTAGCTATTTTAAAAGATTTATCAATTACGTTTCTTGGGTATTTTAAATCATTAGCTATTTCATAAATTTTAGAGATTTCTTCATCTATGAACTCTGGACTACAAATACGTAAAGCTCTCAAAAACATTGAAGAGAAAACAGACACTTTAACACACACATCACTACAAAACTCATCTCTACCACAAACATCACTACAATATACACCTCACTATCACACACATCACTACAATATACACCTCACTATCACACACGTCACTACCACAAACACATCACTACCACACACATCACTATCACACACATCAGTACCTCACACATCACTACCATACACATAACTATCACACACATCACTACAACACACTTCACGACCACATACATCAATGCCTTACATATCACCCCAACACACACCTCACTACCACACACATCTCTGCAACACAAATCAGTACCTCACACATCACTACACACATGATGACTACAATACACATTACTACAACACTCACATCGCTAACACAATCATTACAACACACACATCACTACCACATTCACATCTCTAGCATTCACAAACATCACTATAGCACAAACATCACTATAACACAATCACCATAACACACACATCACTATAACAAAAACACAATCACTATAACACAAACATCACTACAACACAATTTTTTATTTTATTAATTAAACATTGAGAATACAAAAGTAACATGACGGTACTACATCAAGTACCTCATAAATGCAATACAAGATAATTATCTTAACTTAAGACTAAGGCAAAGACATAAAACTAAGGATGTCCTCAAACTAAACAGAAAAGCAAACAACCTAAATATGTAAGTGCCGTGATGAGGAAACTTACCCTACATAAATATGAGCACATTTGACTATATGTACAGAGACATTGAAAACAGTTACCTACATAATAACTCAAACAATACATCACTTGTGGCATAGTTACATCAACAGTACAATATAACATTTTGAATTTATTATAAATAATTAGACTATGGTGTCAAAACATGTTAGTACCACATCAAGAACTTCATAAATACAAATGATACTAATATCACAATGAAGACAAACAATATACTACGGATAACAGCGTTCGCCATCAAACAAACCTAAAAATGCAAGTGCCGTGATGCGGTAACCTACACCGTATACAAACTACAAATTAAATAACAAAAAAGGCACAATACCGTGACTGGAACAATACACACACAACCCGCACATATAAAAGAGAGGAGCTTACGACGACGTTTCGGCCCGACTTGGACCATTTACAAAGTCACACTAACACACAGAGACAGAGGAAGGGTATTTATAGGCAGGCAGACAGGGGAGGGTACAAGAGAGTGGGGTAATGATGGAGTAAGTAGTGGAAGTAGTAGTAGTAGTAATGGTAGTAGAGGAGACAGTCATATGGGAAGGAGCACTGCAATGAGGCTAGCGGCCCGCAAGGGTGGGACGAGAGGGAAGAAAAGCGAATAAAATGAAGGAAAATACAAGGCAAAAGAAAAGAAAGAAAGGAAAACCCATAGGAGAAAAAAGGAGAAGGGGGAAGAGAAGAAAGGGGAAGGAATCAGGTTAAGTCACGGGTGTTCTGAAGTTTAGAGCATTTAACAATGTAATGAGAGAGGAAAGCATCAACAGAGACAAAGCCAGGGCTAAGATTCATACAGGGAAAGTTGTGTATAAGGGAGAATTCAACCAGGCGGCGACTATGAAAGTTGGACGTAGGGTAGACAGTTTTAGCAGAAGACCAATCAATGGGATGACTGTGATCTCTGACATGACAGAAAAGAGCATTATTAGTGTCGGCAAGCCTAACACTATTTTTGTGCTCCTTGAGTCTGTCAGAAAGAGATCGGCTAGTTTCTCCGAAGTACTGAAGAGGACAGGAGGAGCAAGAAATAGAGTAGACACCAGGAGAAACTGTGGAGGGAGGGGAGGTATGAACTAGATTAGTGCGAAGAGTGTTAGTCTGACGAAAGGTAAGTTTGATGTCTAAGGAACGGAGAGAGTTGCTGAGATTAGAGAGACCAGAGATGTAGGGAAGGCAGAGGACAGGAGAGTTTTCAGGAGTAGAGGGTTTAGGAGAGAAGAAAGTCCGTTTAGCACGAGAGAAAGCAGAGTCTATGAAATGGGAAGGGTAGCCCAGGCGGGAAAATGAATTATGAAGAGTGGAAATTTCTGCTTCAAGAAACTGAGGATCACAGATGCGGAGAGCACGGAGAAAGAGGGAGATAAGAACACTCTTCTTGACAGAGGAGGCATGATAAGAGAAGTAATGAATGTACATGCCACTGTGCATAGGCTTGCGGTACACGGAGAAGGCAAAACCTGTAACTGAGCGGTGGACATGAACATCAAGGAAAGGAAGCAAAGAATTAGATTCACAATCAGCTTTAAACTTAATGGAAGGGGCAAGATTATTGAGAGCATCAAGAAAAGGTTGGAAGAGACTTAAGTCATGAGGCCAAAGAGCAAAGATGTCATCTACATAGCGGAGCCAGAGTGAAGGACATACATCAATAGTGGGAAGAAGGACAGTCTCGAAGTATTCCATGTAAAGATTAGCAAGAACAGGAGATAGAGGAGAGCCCATAGCGACACCAAAGGTTTGAGAATAATATTTACCTTGAAAGGAAAAGGAGTTAGAGTCCACACAAAGTCGGATAAGATCAAGAAAGACATCAGTAGGTATAGGGAGATGAAGTAACCCTTCATTGGCCTTCTCTCCGAGAAAATTAAGGACATCATCCAGAGGGACATTAGTGAAGAGGGACTCGACATCCAGACTAAGCATCTTACAGGTCGGGAGAGAGCGAACCCGTTCGATGAAGTCTTGAGAGTGACGAAGGTGGGCAGGAGAAAAAAACGTCGTCGTAAGCTCCTCTCTTTTATATGTGCGGGTTGTGTGTGTACAAATTAAACATGTTACGTAACACCTGTAACCCGGTGTCCAATGGACTGAGACACGCACATTCACCCCATTCACGCTGAGGCCAAAATAACACAAAAAACTCACTTCAGTACAAAACACCCAACCTCACTATAAACACCGGACCCGGGCCGGACATACCGGCGTACCTACAACAACAACAATATAAACACCGGTCTTCCCTAATACTCCAACCTATAACCATTAAGCCAGTAATTACTTGCTACCAACAAAGTAGACATCTGATTGCAAAACGTGCATCATCACCACACATACAAGATATGTCCACCTGGCCTCCGACCACTGTCTGGTGGACGAAACGTGTTGACACCCTATCAGGTGACACCGGAGAGAAAGCACATAAACCCTAGCCATGTCACCCTCCTCTTCCTCCCTGTCCAGAAACCCCTGACCATACCCCCATCCTTTTCGACCAGCCCTTTACTGAGGTACCCCCCTTCTCCCCTCACCCCCAACAGAATACCTATAGTCAAATCCCTATAACCCTGAGACAAAGCTTTACACCATGTCCCCGCATATATAACATGATTTCTACACTTAGACCTATAAATACCTGCTGCTAACGCTCGGATACGCTGTGCTCCGGAAGCCTCCCACATTACCCACAAAATATGTATATACTCGACTACCAAGTAAACTACCGCCCTACCGACTTCCACCGGGAAAGCCCCCACATCCAAACACAGTGCCCGCAGGGTCATCAAACCCCCGCCCCCACCCTCTGTAATACCCCACTAAACCACTCCCTGACCCCCACCAACGTATCACAGAAATACAGAGTATGATACGCCGTTTCCAGGACCCCACATGATCCACACAACCCATCCCTGATAATGCCCATCCTATGCAACTCTGCACGCGTCCCCAAAATTCCCAATAAAAACCTATACCCCATTTCACGCACTCTCGGTGGTATTCGCAACTTCTTCAACCAACGCCACGTCAACTTCCAATTATACATTGGATAAGTACCTACACCCTGCACCACACCCCCTTTCCCCCCACTCTATCCAAAACGCCTACCTTAACCCTCCCTGGCTCCCGAACAACAAGTAGGAACCTCAACATAGCCTCACATCTCAACAGATCCCTACCCCACCACCACCTATGTACTTCCTCCATGATCCCATTCACCCTCCTTCCCCTCTTACCCCCCCTACCACATATTCTTGCTCAACAAAAATACTTTGTAGCCTATTACGTAAAGGGATCAACCCCAACCCACCCATCTCAACCCCAGTAGTCACCTGCTCCCTACCTAACCAATGCCTCCCATGACTCCAAATATAACGATAAACCCTCCCAAGCAACCTCTCAACATCACACTCCCGGAGAGGATATACAGCAGCAACAAACCATAGCTTGCTAAATACCAAAACATTTACCACCATCGCCCGTTGCAACAGTGTTACCTCTGTAGACCTAAAGCCTCCAAACCTATCTAGAGCTCTGTCTACCACCGCCACCGAATTCAATTCTCTCGCCAATTCCCTATCATGACAATATTACCCCTCAAATTTTAATCCTATCGACGCACTTCCAGCAGCTCTTACTTTCCAATGTCCCTCCCACCCACACACCTACCCAAAACAGATTTGACTTACCCCTATTTACCCTCATACCTGACTCCTCCCCAAAAATACCCACAATCCTATTCACATTAAATAAACCCTCACTACTACCCACCAGAACGGTCGTATCATCGACATAGCCTATTATGCCTGACTCAACCCCTTCCCACCTCCCCATCCCAAACCCCTTCCCTAACCTGCATCGCAGGTGTACCCCTAACAAAAATATTCAACACATCTAACGAAACGGGGAGATTACCTGAGGTATGGAAGACAGCAAATGTAATCCCAATTTTTAAAAAAGGAGACAGACATGAAGCACTAAACTACAGACCAGTGTCACTGACATGTATAGTATGCAAAGTCATGGAGAAGATTATCAGGAGAAGAGTGGTGGAACACCTAGAAAGGAATGAGCTTATCAATGACGGTCAACACGGTTTCAGGGACGGGAAATCCTGTCACAAACCTACTGGAGTTCTATGACAGAGTGACAGCAGTAAGACAAGAGAGAGAGGGGTGGGTAGATTGCATTTTCTTGGACTGTAAGAAGGCACGCCAAGCACATAAAGAAACTAGAGAAAGTGCAAAGGTTTGCAACAAGACTAGTCCCGGAGCTAAGGGGTATGTCCTACGAGGAGAGGTTAAGGGAAATCGACCTGACGACACTGGAGGACAGGAGAAATAGGGGAAACATGATAACGACATAAAAAAATACTGAGAGGAATTGACAAGGTGGACAGAGACAATGTTCCAGAGATGGGACACAGCAACAAGGGGTCACAGTTGGACGTTGAAGACTCGGATGAATCACAGGGATGTTAGGAAGTATGTCTTCAGTCACAGAGTGGTCAGGAAGTTGAATAGCTTGGGAAGTGATGTAGTGGAGGCAGGATCTATTCATAGCTTTAAGAAGAGGTATGATAAAGCTCATGGCGCACGGAGAGTGACCCAGTAGCGGCCAGTGAAGAGGCGGGGCCAGGAGCTATGAATCGACCCCTGCAACCACAACTAGGTGAGTACACACAGTTTGGAACCCACACCTGGTCAAGCACGTCAAGAAATTAGAGAAAGTGCAAAGGTTCGCGACAAGGTTAGTTCCAGAGCTAAGGGGAATGTCCTCCAAAGAAAGGTTAAGGGAAATCGGCTTGACGACACTGGAGGATAGGAGGGTTAGGGGAGGCATGATAACGACATACAAAATACTGCGTGAAATAGACAAGGTGGGTAGAGACAGAATGTTCCAGAGAGGGGTCACAATTGGAAGTTGAAAACTCAGATGAGTCAAAGGGATGTTAGGAAGTATTTCTTCAGCCATAGTCAGGAAGTGGAATAGTCTAGAAAGTGATGTAGTGGAGGCAGGAACCATACATAGCTTTAAGACGAGGTATGATAAAGCTCATGGAGCAGGGAGAGAGGGGACCCAGTAGCGATCAGTGAAGAGGCGGGGCCAGGAGCTGAGTCTCGACCCCTGCAACCACAATTAGGTGAGTACACACACCTCACTACCATACACAAACATCATTTCCACACACAATCACTACCTTACACACTATCACTCACAAACATCTTACCAGAAGATATCAGAAACACGGCTGGAACCAGTGTAGAAGCCTTCAAGAGGAAACTGGACAAGTATCTTCACCGGGTGCCAGATCAACCAGGCTGTGATGGATATGTGGGGCAGCGGGCCTCCAGCAGCAACAGCCTGGTTGACCAGGCAAGCACGCACCAGACGAGCCTGGCCCATGGCCGGGCTCAGAGAGTAGATAAACTCTCGAAACTCTTCAAAGGTATAACATTACCAATGACAAACATCACTACCACACAAACATCACTAACACAAACAAACATCACTAACACACAAACAAACATCACTACAACTCAGACATCACTACCACACACACACATCACCACACATCACTACCACTCAAACATCACAACCACACAAACATTACTACCATGCATAAACATCACTACTACTCACAAACATCACTACCACTCATCACTATAACAAACATCACTACCACTCATCACTATAACAAACATCACTATAACAAACATCACTATAAGACAAACATCACTATAAGACAAACATCACTATAAAACAAACATCACTATAAGACAAACATCACTATAAAAATCATCACTATAACAATCATCAATACAACAATCACTATAACATCATTACTAAACACAACCATCAATACATCACGTATATGATGTACATTCTAAACTCACTATACTTCACGTACATATGGTACATAAAAGGTTACCTCAGGAGAGCTTCACTAAGAACATTTATTCTTCTGTCACCGTTAAATAAAAAAAGAATAAGATGAAGTCAAAAGGTCATCTTTCAGCTAAAAAGCTGCGATCACGGTTAGTGCCTCCACCTGGAACAAGGCGCAGTGCCAGGCTTGCTAAAAAGCAATTCCTCGCTTCTTTCAATTCCACACCACAACTGTCAGGGAGAGGAACACTTTAGTTGTATCTGAAGCCAGCACCAAGGCTCGTTCCTCTACCAAGATTCCACCTCCTCCCTACCATCCACTTGCAGGATCACAAGAACCTTCCCGTCATTATCAACAACAAACAATGTGTAATGTATGTTGACTCTGGCGCCACGAGCTGCGTCATGAAGTATGAGATGGCAGGTGAAGTAGGACTGCTCGAGATGCCTTATGATTTAATAAAATACAAAATCAGCCTATGGATCGGTAAACGATAGTTGTATTTACGAAAAGTAAAGAATGTCAGAGTTCTCCTACAAAACGGAATGGAGATATATTTAGATATTTTCATCTTCCCTGTCGAGGTCACTGATTAATACTTATCCAAGATTTTCTTTGACAATAAGACCTTGCGCCGCAACCATATTGTGTAGTCTTTCAGCAAAGACGTCTCCTCTCTGCACTTCAATACCAAAAATATTCTGGGTAATTAAAACAACCGAGATATGTAGTATATTTTGTCTGGACACATGACAGCCAACCTACAGGAACCCAGAATGAGCGTCCACGTTGACACTGGTGCTACCGGTTTCTATATTTCCAACAAGTGCTTAAAAGAGAAACTAAACTTAAAGGAATGTCCCAAGAAAGTAAGACTCCATTTAGATGATAACCATTCCGTTGTGTCTTACAATCTAGCCATAAATCCCACAGATGATTTTGATTTCGTGATGGGTAGGCGGATGTTGAAGGAGAACAATTGCTGCCTCGATTACGCCTCTTTTCTTTTATACTTATAATCGAAAGGAAGTACTTTCGAAGCCAATTTGGAAAAATCTTACGTTCTCTGAACAGTATTGATTTTATTATATAATCTGTGGAGAACATATCGAAGGTAGCTTGATAATGAAGAAGAAAAACATACATTTTAGCATTTATTTTCAGTCATTTACAAAGCAGAAGATATGTCCACACAACACGAAGTCTGGTTTCAATGGTAGAGAATTTATTGGAATAAATAAGAGTTGAGACATAAGCGACCTTGATGCACATTTTATCATCCTACCTGGATGATGTAGAGAGGTCCTGGATGCTGTAGAGGATAAACAAAATACAGATGTAGTATACACAGACTTTGCAAAAGCTTTCGACAAGTGTGACCATGGTGTAATAGCGCACAAAATGCGTGATAAAGGAATAACAGGAAAAGTTGGTAGATGGATCTATAACTTCCTGACAAATACAATAGAGCGAAAAAGTAATGTGAAGGACTTAGGAGTGATAATGACAGAGGATCTCGCCTTCAAAGACCACAACAATGAATCTACCGCATCTGCTAGGAAAATGATAGGATGGATAATGAGAACCTTCAAAACTAGGGACGCCAAGCCCATGATGATTCTCTTCAAATCGCTTGTCCTCTCTAGGCTGGAATACTGCTGTACACTAACGGCCCCCTTCAAGGCAGGCGACAGTGCTGACCTGGAGAGTGTACAAAGAACTTTCATGGCACACATGAGTATGATAAGGCACCTAAATTACTGGGAATGGTTGAAGGTCCTTGATCTGTATTCCCTGGAACGCAGGCGAGAGAGATACATGATAATATACACTTGGAAGGTCCTGGAGGAATTGGTACCAAACCTGCACACGAAAATCACTAATAATGGAAGCAAAAGACTCGGCAGAAGATGCAACATTACCCAATGAAAAGCAGGGGCGCCACGAGTACATTGAGAAACAACACTATAAGTGTCCGGGGCCTAAGACTGTTCAACTGCCTCCCAGCATACATAAGGGAAATTACCAAAAGATCCCTGGCTGTCTTCAAGAAGGCGCTGGACTGGCACCTAAAGTCAGTATCTGACCAACCGGGCTGTGGTTCGTACGTCAGTTTGCGTGCGGCCAACAGTAACAGCCTGGTTGATCAGTCCCTGATCCACCATAAGGCCTGGTCTCAGACTGAGCCGCAGGAGCGTTGACCCCCGAAACCCTCTCCAGGTAAACTCCAGGTAAACCTCGCACCGAGGTAGGATGATTAGACATTATTATTATAAAGGGCGAGCGCTAAACCCGTAGGATTATGCAGCGTATGTGGGGGGGATGTAGAAGGTATTTAGGCTTAACTCAGGGAACTGGAGCACAGATCCAATTTCCTAGATCAAGAGCCCCTCACCAGCGTCAAGGAACCTCCCTTGAGGGGTGGAAGATTCGACTGAATAAAACTTCCTGTGTCCCTCATTCAGTCACTGGTTTGCCAGGGGCACTCTGACATCAGAGTGCAGGAACTGTACTTCCCACCTCTCCTTCAGAGTGCAGGAACTGTACTTCCCACCTCTCCTTCAGAGTGCAGGAACTGTACTTCCCACCTCTCCTTCAGAGTGCAGGAACTGTACTTCCCACCTCTCCTTCAGAGTGCAGGAACTGTACTTCCCACCTCTCCTTCAGAGTGCAGGAACTGTACTTCCCACCTCTCCTTCAGAGTGCAGGAACTGTACTTCCCACTTCCAGGACTAATTCTGCTTATCGGTTTATCTGGCCCATTGTGATAAATGGTTTAAAACACCGACAAGTTTAAGAATGAGATACTTGAACAACATTTGTGCAACAGTTGAGGAAACGTTTCACCACAAAGTGGTGAAACGGAGAAGGTAGAGAAAGAGGAGTTTGAGGTAATCATTCCCCTCATCCTGGAATCGATGTGTTCAGTCGAACAATCTTGAAGAAGGTACAGCATGTGTGTGTACTGTGCCCACCTGAATGACCTGCATAGACACCTGTCTGACACATTTCAGGATTTTTTTGGTTAAAATTCCAGACTGGGTGAACAATCCATTCCTAGATATCAGCAATTAAGAAACAGGAATAGTGTAGGAAGGATTTGACTCCAAAATGACATTGAGCTGAGGTCATAGTTCAAAAAAATCATATCAAGACATTTCTGACCGCTAAGCTGCACTGTGCAGCAGAGTCAAGATGTACTTTGCCTTCGTAATATCACATTTAGTTGAGCGAAGCTTCAGCGCAGTCGCCAAGCTCCTTTGCAAGCAAAGAATCAAACTGAAAATTACTGAACTCGGAGATCTAAGACCTCTTAGTGCCATCAAGACTGATATTGAGAAGCTGATGTTGCTGCACCAAGCATAAGCTGATGTTGCTGCATCAAGCATAAGCTGATGTTGCTGCACCAAGCATAAGCTGATGTTGCTGCATCAAGCATAAGCTGATGTTGCTACACCAAGCATAAGCTGATGTTGCTGCACCAAGCATAAGCTGATGTTGCTACACCAAGCATAAGCTGATGTTGCTACACCAAGCATAAGCTGATGTTGCTGCATCAAGCATAAGCTGATGTTGCTACACCAAGCATAAGCTGATGTTGCTGCACCAAGCATAAGCTGATGTTGCTACACCAAGCATAAGCTGATGTTGCTACACCAAGCATAAGCTGATGTTGCTGCATCAAGCATAGCTGATGTTTGCACCAAGCATAGGCTGATGTTGCTGCACCAAGCATAAGCTGATGTTGCTGCACCAAGCATAAGCTGATGTTGCTGCACCAAGCATAAGCTGATGTTCCTGCACCAAGCATAAGCTGATGTTGCTGCACCAAGCATAAGCTGATGTTGCTGCACCAAGCATAAGCTGATGTTGCTGCACCAAGCATAGGCTGATGTTGCTGCACCAAGCATAAGCTGATGTTGCTGCACCAAGCATAAGCTGATGTTGCTGCACCAAGCATAAGCTGATGTTGCTGCACCAAGCATAAGCTGATGTTCCTGCACCAAGCATAAGCTGATGTTGCTGCACCAAGCATAAGCTGATGTTGCTGCACCAAGCATAAGCTGATGTTGCTGCACCAAGCATAAGCTGATGTTGCTGCACCAAGCATAAGCTGATGTTGCTGCACCAAGCATAGGCTGATGTTGCTGCACCAAGCATAAGCTGATGTTGCTGCACCAAGCATAAGCTGATGTTCCTGCACAAGCATAAGCGATGTTGCTCAAAAGCTGATGTTGCTGCACCAAGCATAAGCTGATGTTGCTGCACCAAGCATAAGCTGATGTTGCTGCACCAAGCATAAGCTGATGTTGCTGCACCAAGCATAAGCTGATGTTGCTGCACCAAGCATAAGCTGATGTTGCTGCACCAAGCATAGTGATGTTGGTGCACCAGCATAAGCTGATTTGTGCACCAAGCATAAGTGATGTTGCTGCACCAAGCATAGCTGATGTTGCTGACCAAGCATAAGCTGTAGTTACAGATGAGATGTAAATTTACCCTTTCGTATTGTTAAATAAATACCTTTACTATGTTAACTTTTATTTGTGAAATAAATATACTTGTTTATAGTTTTAGATTAGTTGTTTTGAATTTGCAGTAAACCTAATACCAAAAAAGAGATGTTTAAATGTGTGTTGGGGCGGTAGGGATGTGGCCTGGGAGCCAAGGGGACGGCAGCCTGGTGACGACAGCCAAGGGGATGGCAGCCTGGGGACGGCAGCTTGGAAAACTTTGGGAACCATTGCTTTAGTGTCATAGTTCTGGTCTGTTTCTCTGGAGGCTCGAGTTAAATCCCCAACCACCATCCATAGTATTATTCTATGCTTCAAAACCATGCGCGATTGGTGGAATGATGATGTAAAGAGAGTAGTAAGGGAGAAAAAGTTAGCATATGAGAGGTTTTTACAAAGTAGAAGTGATGCAAGGAGGGAAGAGTATATGGAGAGAAAAAGAGAGGTTAAAAGAGTGGTGAAGCAATGTAAAAAGAGAGCAGATGAGAGAGTGGGTGAGATGTTATCAGCAAATTTTGTTGAAAATAAGAAAAAGTTTTGGAATGAGATTAATAAGTTGAGGAAGCCTAGAGAACAAATGGATTTGACAGTTAAAAATAGGAGAGGAGAGTTATTAAATGGAGAGTTAGAGGTATCGGGAAGATGGAGAGAATATTTTGAGGATTTGTTAAATGTTGATGAAGACAGGGAAGCTGTGATTTCGTGTGTAGGGCAAGGAGGAATAACATCTTGTAGGAGTGTGGAAGAGCCAGTTGTGGGTGTAGGGAAGTTCGTGAGGCAGTGGGTAGAATGAAAGGGGTAAGGCAGCTGGGATTGATGGGATAAAGATAGATATGTTAAAAGCAGGTGGGGATATAATTTTGGAGTGGTTGGTGCTATTATTTAATAAATGTATGGAAGAGGGTAAGGTACCTAGGGATTGGCAGAGAGCGTGTATTGTTCCTTTGTATAAAGGCAAAGGGACAAAAGAGAGTGCAAAATTATAGGGAAATAAGTCTGTTGAGGTACCTGGTAAAGTGTATGGTAGAGTTATTATTGAAAGAATTAAGAGTAAAACAGAAAGCAGGATAGCAGATGAACAAGGGCTTTAGGAAAGGTAGGGGTGTAGACCAAGTGTTTAATGAAACATATAGGTGAACAGTATTTGGATAAGGGTAAAGATGTTTGTGGCATTTATGGATTTGGAAAAGGCGTATGATAGGGTGATAGGGGCAATGTGGCAGATGTTGCAGGTGTATGAAATAGGAGGAAGGTTACTGAAAGCAGTGAAGAGTTTTTATGAGGATAGTGAGGCTCAGGTTAGAGGTGTAGGAGGGAAGGGGACTTTTTCCCCAGTAAAAGTGGGCCTTAGACAAGGATGTGATGTCACCGTGGTTGTTCAATATATTTATAGATGGGGTTGTAAGAGAAGTGAATGCGAGGGTCTTGGCAAGAGGTGTTGGGCTAAAAGATAAAGAAGCAAATACAAAGTGGGATTGTCACAGTTGCTTTTTGCTGATGACACTGTGCTTTTGGGAGATTCTGAAGAGAAGCTGCAGAGGTTGGTGGATGAATTTGGTAGGGTGTGTAAAAGAAGAAAATTGAAAGGAATATAGGAAAGAGTAAGGTGATGAGGATAACAAAAAGAATAGGTGACGAAAGATTGGATATCAGATTGGAGGGAGAGAGTATGGAGGAGGTGAATGTATTCAGATATTTGGGAGTGGACATGTCGGCGGATGGGTCTATGAAGGATGAGGTGAATCATAGAATTGATGAGGGGAAAAGGGTGAGTGGAGCACTTGGAGTCTGTGGAGACAAAGAACCTTGTCCATGGAAGTAAAGAGGGGAATGTATGAGAGTATAGTTATACCAACGCTCTTATATGGGTGTGAAGCATGGGTGATGAATGTTGAAAACGAGGAGAAGGCTGGAGGCAGTGGAGATGTCATGTCTGAGGTCAATGTGGGTGTGAATATAATGCAGAGAATTCGGAGTTTGAAATTAGGAGGAGGTGCGGGATTACCAAAACGATTGTCCAGAGAGCTGAGGAGGGGTTGTTGAGGTGGTTTGGACATGTAGAGAGAATGGAACGAGACAGAGTGACTTCGAGAGTGTATAAATCTGTAGTGGAGGGAAGGCGGGGTAGGGGTCGGCCTAGGAAAGGTTGGAGGGAGGGGGTAAAGGAAGTTTTGTGTGCGAGGGGCTTGGACTTCCAGCAAGCATGTGTGAGCGTATTTGATAGGAGGAATGGAGGCATATGGTTTTTAATACTTGACGTGCTGTTGGAGGTGAGCAAAGTAACATTTTGAAGGATTCAGGAAACTGGCAGGCCGGACTTGAGTTCTGGAGATGGAAGTACAGTGCCGGCACTCTGAAGGAGGGTGTTACTGTTGCAGTTTTATAACTGTAGTGTAAAGCACCCTTCTGGCAAGACAGTGATGGAGTGAATGATGATGAAAGTTTTTCTTTTCGGGCCACTCCTGCCTTGGTGGAATCCCGATGTGTTAATAAAAAAAAATATATATATATATTATATATTCCATCTGGGTAAATTGTTGGACCCATTCCTGGGGAAGTGGATAAAAGGTTTCCCCGAAAAATTTTGATTTCTTTCAAGCCATTTTAATATTCCACTTCCCTACCACCCCATCTTTTTTATAAAACTTTATTTCAAGACAAAATACAACAAGAATACAATAGGAGTAAAACAACATAGATAACAACTAGATACATGTCAAATATTCCAGCTCCCCGGAGGGCCGCCCAGAACGCTGCAGGCTTTTCCCCGGATCGCCACACTGAGTCTCTGAAAGAGGAAGCTGGTCGCCCTGTGGTCCCTGGTTTCTTGATGAGTTTCTCACCAGTTTTGAGAAACAGAGCACACTTGCCCAGCTCCAAGGGTCTCCGACCCTATTGGGAGAAGTTATAGCAAGGGGAAGGTTCATATTTGGAGTCTTCTGGGTCTCTGTGGCTGGCAGCTCCACCCCCCATCGGCTGTGGAGTATGGCAAGAGGGGGTCTGCCATTGTGGCAGCACAGGTGTAGTCCCGAACGTTATCATCCTTCTAGGGTAGCATAGTGGCTCCATGGACGCTTTTGACTTCCATCAGACCTCGGACTTGGGGTTCCGGAGCTGGGAACGGCCGGGGCGAGGCTTCTTTTTGATGTCGTTGACCTCCTCATGTCTAGAACCCCTTCTGATGGACCCGAGACCATGAAGTCCAATTGACGGCCGTCCCCCTCCGAAAAAACACCATGCAGTGAGTATGAGGGCGGCTAGGCAAAAACAACACCTCCGAATGGCCCTTTTCATTTAGTCCCCAGAAAATTGGGAACAGCTAGGGAAATCTCCTGAGGGGGGTGCCTTCACCCAGGAGACGAGTTTTTCCCTTTTCCCCGAAGCGTTGGTGAGCATTGTGTTGGCAATTTTTCCATGATCGTTTTCCCAGTGGGACTGTTTGTGCTCTTTGGGGGAGCTGGTCTACTGGGGAAATTTGCCGGATTCCCCCCGCTCAGCTGTTCAATGAATCTGGGGGCCTGAGTCCCACCCCCCTCGGGGTTCGGGGACAATCTTCTTGACTAATCCACACACACACACACACAATATATATATATATATATATATATATATATATATATATATATATTTTTTTTTTTTTTGTAGTGTATATATATTTATATATATATATTTATATTTTTTAAAAAATTTTATATATATTTTATTAAAAATTTTAAATTTTATATTTGTTCGGATTTTGCACACACACACACACACACACAAAAAAATATATATATATATATATATATATATATATATATATATATATATATATATATATATATATATATATATGCAAAAGGAATAAGCTATATATGATACAAAATAACCACTTAAGGGGGAAGAACCCGGGCCCTTTTTGTGTTCAATCAAAAAACAGGAAAAAAACGATAATTGAACATCAATATTTAGAATGTTAGCTTTTACATCAACGAAGTTGACGGAATTCTCGATTATTATTAATATAATCAAAAAAGAAGCGCAAACCACGGGGGTCATACAGCGCAGCATAAGTAAGATGCAGGCAGAATGGGTTATAAGAGGAGAGGGGGATTAGTAGGGTAGGAGTGCAGCAGGACAGTGATAGTGCAGGGATAGAGAGTAGAAAAGAGATTGAGGTAAAAGGGGGCTGAGGGGGGCTGGGAAACTTTAATTTTTGTAATGTCAGTTCCCGCAAAAGTCAAGAAGGGGGTTAAAGGAGGGCCCATCAGCAAAAAGGGGGAAGGGAAAGGGCCAAGCGAAGACGATGTTTGGGGTAAATTATCGTGCTCGTTGATAGAGGGGGGAGTCCAACAGAATATGGTGAACAGACACGGGGAACCGACAATGCCCCGAGAGGGAGGGGGCCCTCCATGAGACACCCGTGAGTAAGAGAGGGGGATGCGAAGCGGGGAGGTAGTCTCCCAACCTCGACTTGGGACAAGATGGGCCCAAAAACCTATACTGGTTTAATAGAATGAAGTTTGTTATTTAGCAGGTCAGACCAGCGTTGTTGCCAAGGGGGGGAGCAATGACCGCAAAATAGTAAATGAAGGAACACCTCTATATGAAACGGGGAAGGCATGTACTGCTGACCGCACAGCTTTCCCTGTTTTTTCCCTTCATCAACATGACAAGGCCCAACAAAAACAACACTTTGTGCTTTAGAATATGGCATAACCAAAGGTGGATACAAAAAAATAGGGGGGGGGGTGTATCAAATTTTCGGATAGCCTGTAAAAAAACTAAGGAGTCTGAAAAACCACAAATGGTGACACAGGCATAGATGTAATATGGATAATGCCACAAGAATGGAATACAATTGGCCGTAAATATGCAGCCGAGGGTGGGGTGCCCTCGCACGATGCTGTCCGGGGAAAACTGCTTTTAACGACGCCGTCAATGACTTTTAAACCCTTGGGTACACTGCGATGGCTGGGAAAAGAACAAATGGTCTAGAATAAAAGAGCGAGAAGCCGCCAGGTGGTTGGGCTTTTGGAAGGCAGAGGAATAAACAAAAAGGACAGCAGGAACTTCCCAAGGGTAGGAGAAAGGAGATGCCACATGAACATAGAAAGGTGGTAGCGAAGGAAGACAAAGGAATGTAGACGAAGAGAAAAAAAGGCGGGTAAACAGGGGGGGCGAACAAATAAAGAGCGTCTACTAACATCTTTTTCAATCCTATACATGGAAGGATTACGGAGGACATGAGAACGACATAATAGCGAAGGAATGTGCATCACGACGATCGGCAAGGATGGAATGTTGCTTTACATAGAGGCCCCAACCAGGGATGAAGAAAAAAACCAAGGGGTAAACGCAATCCCTGGTGATGGATGGGATTAAGGCTGGAAAGAGTAGCCGGAAAATGCCGAATATATCGGGGACCATAATCGAGTTTCAATAAAATTGGTCTGAATGCAGGCGAAGGAGAGTTCTACAATCAGCCCCCCGAAAGATTTTAGGGTTTTAAGGAGGTTACCGGCTTGACAAGTTTTCAGAGAGGTAATTTTGGGTTTCCGGACAATCGACGGTCAAACAGGAGGCCGAGAAACCGCTGTATCATTCCCCGGGGTATGTGAGCCGATAGGTACAATGGATGATCAGAGACCACTAACGTCTAGTAAACGTAATTTGAAGAGTTTTGCTACTAGAAAATTTAAACCCTGAGGGGGAATCAGAAACCCGTTGATGGATGCTGGGGGGAAACTGCAATGGGGCAGTCAACCCCACAAGCTATAGCAAAGTCATCAACATAAAGCGATGATTAATATTGGGGGGGGAACAGATGTCAGATTATTTATAAAAGGGGGAAAAATTTTTGCTCAGGGGACATTCCGGGGGCACCTTCAGCTTGGGAAAACTCCGGAAGCTCAAAAAACCCGGACACAGAAATGTCTTTCAATTAAGAAGGCCTTAAGGAAAAATGGTAGTTCCTCGAGGCCTAAGGGGAAGAATTTTCCCAAGTTCGGTCAAAAGCTTCAAGGTCAAAAAAAAGGCGATAACCAAGTGGTTTTTAAAGGCATTACGAATATATGTATCCAAGAGCAGTAAGGGGTCAATGGCAGAACGGCCAAGAAACCCCAAATTTAAAGTGGAGAGATATTGTGTTCTAAATACCCCCTCAAACGTCTATTCTGACGTTCCATAACCCCTTCAAAAAGCTCTGGAAAGGGGTGGGAAATAGAAGGTATCATCCCATAGTACCCGGTTTCAAAAGGGAGAACAATAGCAGACTTCCACAGCTGGGGAAGAACCCCTTTTGGGCCATATGATTAAAAGTCGTAAGAGGAACAAGAGCAGACTGATGTAAAAGCTATAGCATACAAATATGTATGCGCTGGCCCATGGAGATCGGCAAGCAGGTGTTGCCTCCAGTTCGAAGGGAAAAGGGGACATTAAAAGGGAGGGAGCCCCCAATACTATGATGGAAAGAAAAAGTAGGGGTGGGTTTTAAGTAAAAACTTTTTCCATTGAGTAGGGGAAAAAAATGTTTAGGGGTAGTGCGTGACGAGCTGGTTTTCTGAGACAAATGAAAAGGGGAATGTCAATTTTCTTAAGGGCTGGGGTTTAGATGAGGGCCGCGGGGGGCGGGGGAGCAATCCAAAATTCCCTTTCCATGGGGGAAACTAATCAAGGTCAGAGAGCAAGGCAGATGTGTCGGGTGGTCAGGAACCCGGACCGGGCGGGGAAAGCGGGGACCAGAAGAGGTACAGGGGTTTTGGGGTGTCTGAAGAGTGGTCCATTAACAAGGAATGTCAGAACTGGGTGCGGTATCAGGAAGGGGCCCGGGGTAGTATTTTTAGGATTGAGTCGTCCATTTATTACTTCTTTCTTTTTGTTTTAAAAAAAAAAAAGAAGAAAAAAAAATAAAAAAAAAAAGAAAAAAAAAAGGGGGAACGTGGAGGAATAGCTCCAGAGGAAAAAAAGGGGCGAAAATCCCCCGTGTCCAAAACCTCAACACCGCAAGTAGTGCAGATGCTGCAGGGGAACCCTCCCAAACCCCCCCTTTTATGCCAGTAAACCAGCAACCAAGATAGCAACCCCCAATCCCCCCGAGCCCCCCAGGGGGCAAAAAAGGGGGGCGGGGTATCCCCCACAAAGCCCTTTTTGGCCACCCCCAAAAAACCAAAGGTGGCCTCCAGAAACACCCGTCGCCCGAAAGATCCCAAACCACCCCCCGAAAGGAGGGGGGTGGGGCACCCCCGCGACCAGATTCCACAGCAACACATCACCGCCAAAAACCCTCAGCAGAATGGAACGGCCCCCTTCCCCCCTACCAAGGAACCAGAACGCCTGTAGAGAGCTCACAGAGTAAAAATGGGGAGAGAATAAGGGAGGGATGGGGAGGAGGGGGAGGAAAGGAAAAAAAAGGGGTGAGGGGGGGATGGGATGGGGGGGGATTGGGGGGATAGGTTCGGTCGGGGAAAAAGACCAAGAGGTCCAACCTCAGACCGATACCCTTACCACGACAAGGAGCCCCTTAAAAAGGTAGGAACTTCAAGCGTTCCCGGAATTGAGGTGGTTTATCGCAGTTATGTTGGGGGAAGGTTCTCTGTACATTTTCCCAGATAAGCACTTGTCGAAGGCGTTTGCAAAATCTGTGATACTACATCGGCAATTTATTTATCCTCTATATCATCCAGGCCCCTTGGTCATAGTGGTCTAATAGCGGGGACAGGCAGGAGGACCTGCTCTAAACCTGTGTTGCCCTGGGATGTGTAATTGGGGGGAATCTAGGTGGTTGGCGATCTTGTTTTTTAAAAACCCTTTTTAAAAGATTTTTATGATAGGGGATGTTAGTGCTATCGGTCTGTAGTTTTTTGAACTGCTTTACTGCCACCTTTGTAGAGGGGGCTATGTCTGTTGTTTTTAGTGTGTGGGGGATGCCCCTCTGGGTGCATGCCCTTCCATAGAATGCTAAAGGGGCTGAGACGGGGGATTCTTGCAATTCTTGATGAAGACGGAGTTCCATGAATCGGGGCGCCTGGGACAGAGTGCATGGGTATGTCATTTATTCCCTTTTTCAAAATCTTGTGTTTGGGGAAAATTATCAAAAATTTTAAAGAGATGCCCAAAATTTTGGGTCTGGGGTTCATAAAGAATTCATTTGTATTGTCGACCCTTAGTCTGGGTAACGGCTCACTGAACACTGAGTCGTTTGGGATTTTAGTATCTCACTCATTTTTTGGCTGTCATCTTTTAAAATTTTCTATCTCGCCAAAGAAGTGGCCCAATAACTTTAAAAGAGAGAATCAGATCACAGTAATGGGTTTACATGTATGTTACAGTAATAGGTACGTGAATGTTGGCTATAAAGTCACTCTCCTCCTTACTGTCTACATTCATTAGGAACGTTTTGGCTCTCTTCTTGAACTGACTCATGCTATGACAGGCTTTGACATGGCCAGGTAGTCTGTTCTACTCCTTGCGGCTGTACAATAAAATGTATTTAACCAGACCACTGACTGTGGGTGTTACAAAGTTGTTTTCCCCTTTCCCCCTTTGTACTGTAATTGTTTTGGTTCCCAGCCTTGACAAACTTGGCAGCAAGATATTCTGGAACTTTTTGGAAAAATTTTTATAAATGTGATTTAACTTAAAAGGTTTTACTTCTTTCAACATTCAGTTTCCCCGTTGTTGTTCATCCTGGCCTACATGCTATCTTTGACCCAGGCCCAGGATGAATTACACTATTTTGTTCTAGGTGATTAGTAGAGTCTATCTTTTATTATTTTTAAGGCAGAGTACCATGAAGATGAAGCTAGTCTCCTGTTTCGATAGATGTGTTGAAGATTGTTGTTATGGTACACACAGCGCCTCTACTCCCTCTCTCAGAACCCATGGAGAGATGTTGCCCCGGGCCCACCCCCTTTTGGAGGTGGGAAAACAGTTCTACACTTTTCGACTGTAAAATCCATCATCAAAAACTTTGCAATGGCAAGAAATTGAATCTGAGGCGAGGCACTTTACACTGCCAACTCAATAATTTTTTCACTGAGACGAGGGCGGGAAGAGGAGATCTGGACAGACAGGCACCCACCCCGGTGCCAGAGAAAGGGAAATCCTCTCAAATAAATAAATTTCATAAAGTACAATATATTATAAAACCATTGGTTGACATAAAAAAATTTCTTTATTTTAAGCCCCTTACTCTGCAAGGTTTTTTGGAAAAGTAAAAAAATTCAAAAAAAACTGAACGGGGAAGTGTTTGAATTAAAGGTTAACTAATATCACAAATTTTTAACCCTTTTTTAACGTTGTTTTTTAAAAAATTTTATTTTAGTGATCCTAGGTAAGTTTATTTAGGTACATGTACACATAAATACAGTTATACCAACTTTCATATACGTTTTAGCAACATATTTTAAATTACCTACTATAACCCAAAAAAATTAGTGACTTATTCCCTTTAATAACATAATATTTTTATTTACTACAAGCATGTACAAGGTATAAGACCATAGCTGACATCAATGATATACTACTAGGCCGGGTCACCATCTGGAAAAGACCGGGCCGGGGGAAAAAATACTGGTAAATCAAGAAGATAAATTTGTCCATCAGAAAACACAAGTTATAGCGGGAAAAAAAAGGGCCAATATCCACGCTACAGAAAATGGAGCAAATTAATTTTAGCTAAAGCTACAATAAATTAAACGCAATCATACACTGGAGTTTGCCGACCTTTTTTTAATTAAAAAAGCCCATAATTAGGGTGGTAACCAAGGTTTGAGAAATGAAAATCAGGGGCTTAGGGTGGAAAAACAGCAGCTGTAACGCTTGGCATCTAGACCAAAAACCCTACATATTTTTTTTCCCCTTTTTGTAAGCAGTCTAGTAAGATTATTTAAACACAGATAAACATGGGGAAAAAAGGCCATCATTCTGCCCCCTTGACTTCCGCACTGGTGAGTCGCCCTTTTTCCTGATTTTTCCCTTTTTCCTGATTGGTTGCCTTGTTCCTGATTGGTTCCCCTTTCGATCCCCGGGGCTGGGAGAGGCTTTGTAATTAACTTGAGTTGTTGGTGATGGACTTGCTGCCGTGGCTGCTGGGTTCAACCACCAACTCCATTCCCTTTTTGCTGCGGGATAGAATACGTGAAGACACTGACAGCTGTTTACCCGCTTTACAGTGAGCGCTGTGGGGGATACGCCAGTGGAGTCAAACCAACAGTGGTTACCGTTGCTGGGGGGCAGGCAAAGCGCCTCTCTGTCTGATTTCAATAGCTGAAAGTACATCCCCCCTGCTCTCTAAGCACGTATTCCCACTGGCCGTATAACCCCCGTGGTTTAGCGCTTCTATTTGATTTAAAAATAATCCACTGGCTGGGGAGCTCTTTCCTCGCTTCCAGTTTTGAAAAAGATCTCTGAAGACTTTTTTTTTATTTTTCCCCCAAAAACTTTTTTTTATGTGACAAGGGTTAGCTTAACTGTTGGGCCCTAATTTTCCCCAAAAAGGGCCCGTCAACCCCCTTTACCGGGGGTTAAAAAGATACCCACACAGTGGACAGGCAAAAACAAAAACGCTTGGATAACACCAGTGACTTTTCCCTCCTCTCTAGAATTTCCCTTTTTTTTAGAGCGGTTTGGGCCTGCGCCCCGTCGGTGGGGATATTCGTCTGGCCGGTGCCTGTGGAAAATTTTCCAAGTGATAAACACACGGGACGCCCCCCCCCTAGGCAGGAACACTAAAAACATGCACCACCCTTAACTTACGCCCTTTAAGTTTATGACCCACCTATCTGGGGCTGCTGTCACTATGGCAAATTGACACAACCCCTTCGCCCACGAACATGGCCCTTCTTTTTAAATACCCCTAAGCTGAATAAGGACACTATCCAACCGGCCACCATTCTTTTCAACCTCAACCAGGCCGCATGATCAGTCTTTTAAAACCAGCAATGGTATTAAAATCACCCTTTATCCT
>WNWK01021727.1:0-33679 GCA_009830355.1 Cherax destructor | reverse complement strand
ACTGGCAGCTCTACACTTGAATCTAGGCGGGAAAGAGCCCAGTTCCTTCTTACCAGAGCAGACCCCACACGGACAAGTCGTGCTGAGATTAGGCAGCACACCCCACGTGACCCAACATCTGTCCTGGGGCCACGGAGGAGATCCCGAAGTACCGTGGACATCTGCCTCCATCCAGACCCTGTCACAGTAAGACTAGGTTTTCTTTCTCTCAGTATCTGGCCAGTTTTCTGGGGAAAACGTTAGTGAGTTATCTGTGGGTCTTAGGCGGACGGACGACTCGTGTTGGTATGTACCAGCGTCGTCTCCTAAGTTCAAGTCTGGAAGCTAGTGTTACTTACTGTATATATTACTCAAGGACTTCCCAAGGAACCAGGGGACTCTGAGGTGCAGACAGGACACTAATTTCACCATCTTTTGCAGACAAAGTTTCTTCACTGCACATGGTGTTAGGAGGGGTTATATATAAGGAAGACCAGGACACATAGCCACCTTTTTTCCAAGTAAGTAATCTCCCTTCTAGTATTTGTAGGCAGTGTGGGGTTCCCCTACTGCAATCAGCTAGAAATTTGTACCATAGCCACTTGTAAGTCTGAGAGAAGTGTCTCAGAGTGTCGGTGTCGACAGTGCTTGCCCAGAGTGCAACTTACAAGAGGCCAATCCAAACAAGTTTCTACATTGCTTGTGATTGACTGAAGTTGGTATGGTTGGGGGCGGTTTGGTGGGGGACGGATGACCTTTATACTGGGTGACGGGAGACAGATGGGTTTGGGTGTGTATGTTGTGTGATCGAGTGGGGATGTGGATTTGGGTGTGTGGGTTATTAAAGGGGGTTGTAATTGGGGAAGAGTAAGGGTTTGTCCTGTTCAGTGCTGGGTGTTCAGTTATGGTGTAAGTGTGTTGATGTGGAGTGTTATTATTGAAGTTTGTGTATGGTCTGAGGTACTGAAACCTGGTTGATGGGTCTGTGGCCTTCAGGTAGATTCAAGACTGGGTGATGTTAGAGGACGGTAAAATGTTTGGTTACTGTCACATGAATTTGGTGTATTTTTTATATATTTTTCGTAGTTGTACTCAGAGATGACAAGGTTTGACTTGTCATGAGCAGTGGAACTGTGTTAATAATGAATAGGACAGGTGGTACTTGTGGTATCAAGTTTAGGGTGTGAGTGGGTATACGTGGAGTGCATGTCATCTGTATGATTGAGTATAATATATATTGTGCCTGTGTGTGGGATACTATAGTAATTTGTGAGAAATGTACATTGTTTGGTGTACGACATTACTGTACCAGTGGATGTGGAGTGGTAATGGCTTGGAGCTCTTATCATATTGGAGTGGACAGATATGTGGTACACGGGACAGGATACAGTGGTGATTTACACTATCTGTTTTATATATTGTACATCCATCCTGATGTAATAGGGTCATACGTAGGTTGTTGGATAATGATTCTGGTTAAATGTAATAGGTGCATATAATTGTATGCACATAGTGATTGGCGGGGATAGGGACTTTATTGTTCTTTAATTGTTTTACTGGAGATTGATTATCTGTATGTTTTGTATTGATTTTGTAATTATTTGCATTAGTGATTGCGGTCACAGTTATTTATGGATATGTTTTGTAATTCTGTTTAAAACCAATAAAATGTAAAAAAAAAAAAATTAACACAATGTCACCCGGTTGAATATTCTGTCGATTAGCCGCTTCTGACGCACCATAAAAATGTTCACGTAGTGTAAGGAGATACTCTTTACGCCACACATTAGACCAGTGATTAATTACTATATTTAACATCCTAAATTTATCACTTAATACTGTCACATTATTATAATCTTCATCAATTTCCTCAGGATTATCTCTAGTTTCCGCCCACATATCAAGTGAGAAGGAGTCAGTACTTCTGCGTCGGGAGTATCAATTATGTACGAGAGAGGACGATTATTTATCCGATTCTCTGCCTCCACTAATACTGCCCGGAATTCCTCCAAGTTAATTCGTTTCCGGTGTAGTACTTTACGCAGACACCTCATCGCTGTACCTATCAGTCTTTCATACAATCCCCCTTGCCAAGGGGCCCTGGGAGCTATAAACTTCCAGCCACACCCTCGCTGATTTAACAGAGACTGTACTTCATTACTCTCATTTAATTCCTCAAATGTTGCGCTCCTGCCACAAAGTTAGTGGCATTATCTGAAATCATGAGTCTCGGACAGGATCTCCTAGCTGCAAATTTACGAAACAGCTGTATGAACTGTTCTGCAGACAAATCCTGTGCCACTTCTAAGTGTACTACCCTTGTAGCGGTACAAGTGAATAGACACACATACACCTTTAAAGGAACACCATGTGCAGTACCCGTTAAAATGATGGGGCCACTGTAATACACCGGTTACATCAAATGGCTTTATTAACTGCACTCGTTCCTTGGGCAATGGTGGAGGTCCTGGATACATATAGGTTCTGGCATCCACTCGACGGCACACTACACATGTCTTGATGACTCGTTTCACACTCTGTCGTCCTTGAGGGATCCAGAAAGTTTCCCTAATACAATTTAAGGTATCTTGTACTCCACCATGCATCACATTTTTATGGGCATTTAATACAATTAAAGTTGTCAGAGGATGAGTCTTGGGCAGCAAGATAGGGTGTTTAGTATATTCACCCAATTCAGCATTTTGCAATCTACCTCTGCACTTGATTACGTCATCCTCCAAGTATAGCCCCAATTTCTCTATTATTGAACCCTTCCCAAGTTTTCCATCCCTTAGCAATTTAATCTCCTCTCCATAGATTTCTCCTTGTACTCTCTGTACCCAGTATTTCAGGGGATGAGGAAAATCATACGGGATATTCATCTTGTTTATTAATTTAAATACCAACTTCGTGACATTAATCAATTTTGGGAAAGATGAGTAGTATCTATTTATATCAATGGCTAAGGAGGGACCGAGGACTGGAGCCGTGTTCACAGTAATTTCCACCGGAGCAATATGTGCCTTTTGAACAGGCCAGCTAATTTTATCCACCAACCAACTGGGTCCCTTAAACCATGATAAAGTCTTCACAAATTTTACATAAGTCAACCCACGAGACAAGAAATCAGCTGGGTTCTCCGCCCCGGGAATATGGTTAAAAGTTAACTTATGTTGACCCAAACTGTCATATTTCTCTTGCATCTGGTTAATTTCTGCGACTCTATTTTGCACGAATATAATCTTGCTGTTTCCGTTGCGGATCCACTGCAAGGATACCTCATTATCAGACCAAATTATGGTGTCGCTAATATTTATCTCCGGCAATTTACTCCGTATATAATCAGCTAATTTGACACCCACATAAATGGCGGTTAATTCCAACTGAGGTAAGGTATGTAATTTAATTGGAGCCACTTTAGCTTTAGACATGACAAGAGAAATATCTTTATCACATTGAAAATAAGCGACTGCTCCATACGCCAATTTAGAAGCATTGCAAAAAATGTGGAGTATATGATTCCCTTCTTGAACTGCCACCCGGCGCGGGAACTCCAACATTGGAATTTTCTCGTAATCACCAATTAATTCTTCCCACCTGTTAGCGAATTCCTCAGGTAGGGTTTCATCCCAAGCACACTTCTGCTTCCATGCCTCTTGTACCAACAATTTCCCTCGGATTGTAAGAGGCGCCACCAAGCCTAGTGGATCGAAACATTTTGAAATTTCAGCAAGTAGGACTCTCTTAGTTAATTTATTGGGCATACTATAATTATTTTTTTTAATTTTATTTGGAAAGTCATAAATATACAAATATATTATACATAACAGTGCTATGTCATGGTCTGAAACAAAGCTTATATAACAAAATAAGCAGTATAGAACAAAAGTTAACATAACAACACCCTTATCAGTTACCCTGGGGTAATAAATTAACAATGAACAATAAATGCATAGGTAAATCGACAACATGCCATGTCTACGTAACCCTACATGTCGCAATACATGCTGAAATAAAAAACTACTCAACATATTAAATCGAACAACAACGTATCTTTTGTTAGAGTTTTAATGTGAATTTCATTAAGGGACATAATTATACCAACACAGTACACAAGACACTACCCTGCCAAGACAATTAACACAAAATCCATACATTAACATCACAACCCATACATTAACATCACAATCAGTATAACAGAAATGGTACTATAAACAGTGAAACAGAATTTATAACATGTAGCACACAACTTTTTTTTTTTTCTTTAGTTTATTTGAAACATAAACCCGACACACAAAGGTTTATCGTACATCACTTGTTTATATATTTATTCGGAGAACATACATAATAAATTTTACTAATTTATCCCACAAAACCCTATAGACCTTGATACACCAATCATGATATCCGAGTGCAAAACTGAACAGATATATATCATGACGAGAAATGATGCCAGATATGAATCCAACGAATTTGCATCAACAACTAAGTCAACAAACCCCTACTTCCAAAATAAACGCAACTACCAAACCAAAGAAAATGTCACATAGTAAGGATCATAACTCAAAGAAAACTTACTTTGACATAGCAACGAGAAAACCAGTGCACCACAAGAATACCTTGACCATAGTCTACGGATTCATTACAATCCCAACCTAAGACTATCATGTACAGTACAGTAGTGACTGAAGAAACCTCCTCTTCCTCACCCCCCTTCCCCCCCTCAACCAAACCAAAACCCTTGCACCGAAAAAACCCTATGAATTTAAAGGTAACCAAAAAGAAGCAAACCACACACATACAGCCCCGACTAAATCAACCCTATGCCCCAAAAGTCGTCCGTCAAACCCTGACCCACACAGAGGGCAAGGTCACCCGTATGTCTACCCCAAAACTCACCCCTTAAAAACCCCAACCAAGCAAACCCTCCTCACCCTTTCCCTACACCAGCATACATACAAATGAAACACCCCTCATATAAGCAACGTTTGTCACCCGACCACCCAATACGTATCAGTCGTCAAGCCCTCTTCCAACTCGTCTACCCCAATAGATCCGCAATCCTCAACTCCCTGTACGATTGATTGAAATCAGTTTCCCATGCTCTCCCATACACTACACGATTTCTGCATTTCGTCCTATAGACACAAGCAGAAAGAGCTTTGACCCTTTCCCCTGCTCCCAAATCCCTAAATCTCCATGAACCACATACAAAATCTACTAGATAATACATGAGACCCCTTCGCGTCTGAGCATTAAGTCCCCTGAGGTCCAGAAACATTGCCCTCAAAAGCGACATGCACCCCCCCCATATAGCGAAGTCTCCCGGCCCACTCCCGTATTGGCCCCAAAGATTCACAAAATATATCCTATGCAGTGTAGTATCCAATTCCCACATCTCACACATGCACCATCTCTCACCAAACCCATGCTCACTAAAGAAGCCTTTGACGCCACAGCATCATGTAAAAACCTAAACATGAACTCCCGATCCCTAGACCTCAGCTTCAACCCCTTTAATCCCCCCCATATATCTCAGCCCAACCATACATAGGATATATCGACACGCATTCTATCACCTGGTGAGATCCCCCCAAAATACCTAGCCTACCAACCGAGATGTCCTGCGGGTGTATTACCACCATCAAACTCCTTAATATGTCCTTACAATATACCAGAGACCTGTCATCCCACCATTCACTCATCTCCCGGAGTACCCCCCACTCCATCTTCCCCCGACCTGCCTAATCCACCCCTCCGCACCAGACAACGTTTGAGGTACAAGCACAACAGTCTACGTTCTAACCAAATTAATCCCAAATCCCCCAATTTCACACTGTTACGCACAACATTACGCCCTACCCAATGCCTTCCACCAGCCCACACATACTTAAAAATCATTCGTTCCAGAACCACTATGTCAGCCTGTAATAAAGGGAATATGGCAGCTACATACCACAGCTTACTATAAACCATACTATTCACTATTATTACTCTGTCTCAAAGTAACTTCCTTCGCTCTCCAAACCTGCAGTAGGTCCGTCGCCCCCTGTATCACCCTATGTGAATTCAATTCTCTAGCTAAACGACGATCCTTCATAAATTCCACCCCACATATCCTCACACTTGAAACAACGTGCCACACCTGACTTCTGCCCAACGTCCCTCCCACCCAAGTACCTTCGTCCAATAATTTTGTCTTACTATCGTTTATTTTCATCCCAGTTGCTCCACAAAACACACGAACAATGTCCCCCACATTTACCAGCCCCTGCTCCGAACCCACAAGTACCGTAGTGTCGTCCACGTACCCTACGATGCCCGTGCGTTCTTTTGCCTCATCAACATTCATCCACACCCCTACCTCAATTAATCTGTAAAATGGGTCTTGTAAACACACAAATAATATCTGCGAAAGGGGACAACCCTGCCGCAGACCCCTACCCATTGGAACCAAATCCCCCAATCTACCATTCACCTGTACTCTGACACACACTCCCCCATACAACCTCTCAATCCACTTCACAATTTCTTCCCAAAACCCTGCCTTCTCATTATGTCATACAGCACATCCCTTTCCACACTATCATATGCACCCTTCCAATCTAAAGCCAAAACACCTCCTTTCCCATGCGCAACGTAATCTTTAATTCGCTCAAGACCATTTACCACACTCCTACCGGATATTCCACCTTGCCCCTCTGCAATCACCTTCCCCAACACTTTCTTTATTCTATTACCTAGTATTTTAGCCAATATTTTATAGTCCGCATTCATTAGAATTATAGGCCTATAATTACTCAGAGAATCCTCCCCCCCTCCCTTCCTTACTAAAACTACAACCCCAATACTACTTTCTCGTTCCCCCACCCCGGTGGACTTCATACAATTCATCAAGCACATTAGACAGTCCCTCACCGCATCCCAATTTTCCCTATAAAATTCATTTGCTATACCATCTATTCCTGGGGAACTCCCCTTACTCAACCCATCCACTGCTACCCACACCTCCTCCTCGCTAATAACACCTCCCATAGCCTCTCTATCCCTCTCCTCCAACTGCTCTTGAATTCCCTCCAAAAGGAGATTCCTATACTCCAACCCCACATCCACACTACTCATATAACGTGCAAACCATTTATCCACAAATACTCCGACTGCCTCTGTACCCCGAATTACCATACCCTGCTCATACTCTCCAACCTCTGCTCGACTTTCATACATTCTATTGTCCTCGCCTCACGCGCCTACAGTGACTCAACACCGTTTTTGACGGCCTATCACCCACTAACAGATCATCTATACCAGTTTTCATGCGGCACGCCTCAAACCGCTCTATCTGTATGTCCCATAACTGTCCTTAATACACGGATTTCCCCATTTCATGACGACCGCCTTTTTCATAACAACCCTGTAATTGCCCCTCCACATACTTCATCAAACCACATCTCCACCCCGCCTCCTCTCTACCCAACCGCTGATAAAACTCCCTAATTCGCGGCTTGCCCACATTCATCCACCACCTTAACAAGTTATCCTGCCTCTCACTCCTCTCCCATAACCTCCCCACCATTCGCTAAACTGCATTGGTTTATCCTCCCACTAGTAATCCTACATTCAATTTCCAATAACCCCTATACCACTTTGCAACGCCTTCCCAATTCAAATCAACTAAAACCCTTCTGTGATCTGAAAATCCAAAGTCTATGGTTTGAACCCTACCCACTACTACCCTATCAGTTACATAAATCCTATCAAGTCTCGCCGCATACCCTTTCCTCACAAAAGTATGATCCACAGGGCCCCCTACACCTACCACATCCTTTAATCCTACACTTCCTAGCAAATCCCGTAAAGCCACCAACTCGCACCCTGCCCCTCTAGGCTCTACGTCCCTCTTCCTGATAACACAGTTATAATTGCCCCCGACTACCACCACTCCAGGCAAGTCACGAAGGGCATATATCATGAAGTCTCGAATAAAACCCACCTTTACCATTCGTGACTGCTCTGCTGGCATATAGACACCTAAAAAACATACCCTGACCCCTCCCCACGAACCTTCCACTCGATCCACCCTACCCCCCACATTCCTCCCAAGACATAAGTCGAAAAGGGCTTGACTCAAATCGCAACTGCCGCCCTCCCTTGAGCCTACCTGAAGACCCTGCAAAAACCCGATACCCTTTCACTCTCAAATCCCTTCCACACCTATAATTATGCTCCTGGATGAAGGCCACCTGTACGCCAAAATGTCGCAAGGCGTACTCCACCCAGGAACGTTTAACATCATCTTTCATACCATTAACATTTATTGTTAGACACTGGAATGCAAGTGCAAAGGTTTGCCCTTCGGCCGAGGGGGAGGCTGCAACCCTGACTTGCCCTTACCCACTCCCTTACCCACATGTTTCCCCCCCTTGATGGGGTCCTGACCCAAAATGGCATCTAAATATTTCCTGGCAATCTCCACCAAAGACCTTTTACCCGGTCTCTGTGCCGGTGTAAGAACGTCGTCACTATCGGACTGTGTGCCGGCTCTCTTACGGGTTCCCACCACCACTTCCATTCCCGTGGCCCTATCTGACTGATGCACCTCTGCCGACACTATTTCATGTGTTAAACACTGACCGGCCTGATGTGCCTCAACTGAGGCCTCTACCACCGGCTCTACCACTTCAACTGCTTCCACCACATCAACACTGCCTTCCCCAGGCAACACTGGAAGAGGGTCCTCCATAATGCCTCTCAACACCTCCTCCAGAGGTAAATCCTCACAAGACACAACACCTGTGTTATCCACAACACTCTCACTTGGAGCCTCAGGCTCCTGGGGCAAAGTGCAGAAAGCCTCCTGCCCCATCAACTATTTCACTCCACAAACGCTTCCCTTGCACCTCCTGAGGTACTTTCACCAGGTCCTCCCTGGCTCCCTGACCAGCCGGCTCCCTGCGGGTTACGTCCTGTCTAGGTATCACTCTCCTCATGCAGTCTGCAGCAACGTGGTTATAGGCGCCACATAGGCGGCAAGTCCTCTGTTGCCCCGGGTATGTCACGTATAGTTGATTCCTGAAGTCAGACATCACCACATATGACGGTATCGGCTTACGTAACGTCATTTTCAGGGAATAAGTCCCTTCATAGAGGCCCAACATGGGACCCACACTCCACTTCCCTGCGTTCACCGTGTGGATCACTCCATACTCGCTGAAAAGACTACTAATATCCGTCGCATCCGCTTCAAAAGGAACATTCTTGACCTTGATAAAAGTATATGTCCTTGATACGTCTTTCAACCGAACTTGCATCGTCGAGTTGACCGTATACACCTTGTCCTGGTGCTGATCAACAAGGCGTTCATAAACTGCAGCAGTTAGTAGTTTGACGAAAACTCGGTTGATCCCGTTTAGCGCTACGCCATATAAATCCATAATATTTAAGCCATACACATCATGCAGAATCGTAGGGAGCACCGTAGCAGCCGTGGCTGGATGTATGACGCCGGTGACCATGTCAATACACACTGTGTTAGAACGACGTCGGCCAACAGTCTCCATGACAGTAGTTTAAGCAGTTAGCCAATTGCGAAAGAGTGTCACCAGGCGGCAGACCAGTGTACAGCACGTCCACCCCCGACCGAAGCAGGGAGGTAACTATATAATTATTAGGCTTTAACGATATCAAGTCTCTCTCAGTATCCCAAGTCAGTCCCAATACATTGCTACACCCAGATACTCCATCTCCGGGATTGTCTTTATTTATTCGGTCCTTTAACCTGGACGAATTACTGTTCCACTCCCTGAGAGGCATATTTGCACCTTGCATTATGTCATTAGCCCCTTCATATATCTTCATTAGCTCCTCTTCAGTTGACGTCACACCCAGGAAATTGTCCACATAGAATTGTTTACTCATTATTTCACTCAGTGGACCACCTGCACGTTTAAGATGCGCATTTATCGTCGCCTGAAGTAAGAACGGACTAGAAGTAGCCCCAAATAAGACACTTCTGAATCTGAAGGTTTTCAGCGGACTAAGTGGATTGCTAGGATCCTCTGGCCACAGAAATCTTGTGTAATCCCGATCCGTTTCTTGCAATCCCACTCTCAGGAAAGCTTTACTTATATCTGCCGTAAAGGCATAATTATTAACTCTGAAATTCAACAACACATCTCCCAATTTCTCCGTCAGCGACGGACCTGTCATTAAACAATCATTCAAACTAGGTACATTTTTATTACCCTGGCACTACAATTAAACACGATCCTCAAAGGAGTGGTTTTTGAATCCTTCTTCACTCCGTGATGAGGTAAGTAGTGGCCATGAATATTGGCTTGCTCAGGGGGTACCTCCTCTATGAACTGGTTAATTAACTGTTCATTAATGATCCCATTATAAGCAGTCAGCAATTCTGGTGTCTTACTCAATCGTGGAGCTGGGCCTTTAACTGACCATACGCCATCCGGTAATTAGTGGGTAGTTCCGGATGGTTTAGCTTCCATGGGAGTCGCACCCAGTATTGTCCAGACTCGAATTTAACATCCTTCAGGTATTGTTCCTGAGTGAAGGAATCATCTGGACTTTCTTCATTTACATTAATCCCAATACTGTCCAGTTCCCACAATTTGTGCACTGGTCCAACAGCATTCTCTATTGAAGAATATGTACACTGGGGTGACGTTTCATGAGTAAGACACACAGTGACTGCATTTACGGCTTCCTCCAGTCATTCATTACTGCGAGGAAGCCTGCCATAAATTACATGGCCTTCACTAGTGTTGAGAAGAGTGACACCGCATCTCTTCGTCATACCCTTCACAAAGGCTGCATAATAGTCGCTGCCTATTAATACTCCTATTGGTCCCACAGAGTCATTATTGACTACTGAGGGTGCCAGTTTCACATTATTCTGTGAGAGTCTCTGCGTGGTGGCATTAAGACCCACAGTGGAGAACTTCTCCGGTAGTCTATCCACGACTACAGCATTAACTTGGGTCTTCTCTCTGCCCAGACCGACGTTTATATAAACCGTGTCATATGACTGTTGTGATAAAAACACAGGCCTCATTTCTAGGCTTTATTGAACACAAAATCCATGGTACATGTCTGCAACAGAAGAAAATACATCTAATGACTGCTGCTGCAGGACAGGTGATGTAAGGTGCATATGTCCTCAGAAAAGCTATAGCTACTGGCGACATATTTAAGCTTACCATGTAATCTGCATCACGAATGTATTTGTGTAAGAGGAGACCACACGCCATGCTGGGCCATCGCCGTACTGTTTGTTGTTATTGTAAGGGGCCCCTGAGGTGGTGCAGTATGTGTCCTGCTGCGGCTCTCCACAAGAGCGGTATCACTACAATCTCCCCTTCTAAAATATCAGATACAGTAATCCTCCAAACGGTTAGGTGGGTGACGTGTACGTCCAGACCTTCGTAGCCCTTGAGCCTCTTCACCGGGTTCGGTATTTTCTAGCGGGTTTGACTATCTGCTGGAGCGGCATCCTCTATTTCAATAGGGGTAGCCTGAAAAGGCTTCCTGGAGAAACCGAAGCATCTTTCGCAACATCTATTGGTGTATCTTGAGATTCCGCACTAACATTGGTTTCAACTGGGGCTAAGTGTCTTGTAGATACAGTAGTCTCTTCACCATTTTGGTAGCGAATGTGGGCATAATGCGGATTAGCTTGTAGGAGCTCTACCTCTTCCACTAAAGGATCCGTCTTGTTCATCCTACGGTGACTCTTCAGGAGAATGGGTCCAGGGTGACATAACCAGGTGGGCATGGAGGCTCCGTAGAGGAACGACGTGAATAGTTGAAGAGTCTCTCATGAGGGGTAGCATTAGTAGCTGTGCACAGCAATGATCTAATAGAGTGAAGGGCATCAGGTAAGACAGTCTGCCAGTGTTGAACCGGTAGATTGCGAGATTTCAGTGTCATTGTAACTGACTTCCATATAGTACCATTGAACCGCTCCACTTGACCATTGCCTTGAGGGTTGTAGCTTGTTGTTCTGCTGCAAGCAATCCCTTTGTTAGCCAAAACTCATGAAGTTCATTACCATGAACGAGGATCCCCTGTCTGAATGGATATAGGCCGGCATACCAAAAATAGCGAATAACTGGGAAAGACAACTGATGACAGTTGAAGCAGTCATATTTGCACAGGGGAACACAAAAGGAAACCTAGAATATTCATCTACTATGTTAAGGAAATACCTATTCTGGTTTATGCTTGGTAGAGGTCCTTTGAAATCTATATTCAGTCTCTCGAAAGGCTGGGTGGCTTTTATGAGATGAGTTTTCTCTGGCTGGTGAAAGTTTGGCTTGCACTCTGCACATACTCTGCATGATCTGATCACTTGTCGCACCTCTTCCACTGAGTAGGGCATATTCTTAGATTTAACAAAATGATACAGGCGTGTAACTCCTGGGGACACAAGGCCTTGTGGAGCTCTGAGAGTGATTGCAAATCATGACATGCTGCTCCACAGTGGGACCTAGAGAATGCATCAGGTGAAATGTTTTCTTCACCCGGTCGATACAGAATATCAAAGTTATAACACGATAGTTCCATCCTCCAGCGTAATATCTTGTCATTCTTGATCTTACTTTTGTGCTTCTTGTCAAACATATACATCAGGACCGTTGGTCAGTCCTTACAGTGAAATGTCTGCCTGTTAAATAATGCCTCCAGTGGCGAACTGCTTCTATGATGGCCTGGGCTTCCTTTTCTACAGCAGCATAGCACTTCTCTGATCCTTGAAAAGTTCTTGAAAAGAAAGCAACGGGACGTCCTGCCTGAGATAGGACTGCAGCAATGGCAACTTCAGATGCATCCGTTTCCACCTCGAATGGTAGGGACTCATCAATGGCCTGAACTACTGAGTTTTCAATATCCTGTTTGAGAGTATAGAAAGCAGTTTCTGCTTCCTTTGTCACAGGAAATATCGTGGTAGCACTCAGTGGGCGAACTTTACTTGAATAGTTGTAGATCCACTGTGAGTAATAAGCAAAAAGACCAAGAGTTCTTTGGAGTGACTTTTGTCTTGGGGCATTGGAAGTTCCCTGTAGAGGTCGAAGTCTTTCAGGGTCTGGGGATATTGCACCTCCTTCCACCACATAACCAAGGATGTTAAGCCTTTAGTGGAAAAAGTGCACTTTTCTTCATTGTAACTGATATTTTTCTTCTTGGCAGCTTCCAAAACTTATCAAGGTTTGCATCATGTTCCTCCTGGGTCTTGCCACAAATGGTAACATTATCTAAATATGCATAAGTTCCCATAAGTTGCTCTTCCTGAATGAGTGAATCCATAATTCGTTGGAAACAGGCTACCCCATTGGTAACCCCAAAAGGGACTCTGGTAAACTGATAGAGGCCGTCACTAGCCTGAAACGCTGTGTATGGTTTATCTTCATTCCTTATAGGGACTTGATGATAGGCACTTCGTAGATCAATTGTGCTAAACACATAGTACTGAGCAATTTTGTTCACTGTATCATCAATTCGAGGTAGAGGGTACCCATCAAGAAGTGTAAATTTGTTGATTGTCTCAGAATAGTCGATAGCCAGCCTCCGTTTCCTATAATCATCCTTGACAACAACGACCTGTGCACGCCACGGAGAATTACTTGGTTCTATAATACCCTCCTTCAGCAGCCTCTGAGTTTCTTTCTCAATGAACATCCTATCTTCATAAGAATAGCGGCGTGACTTAGCTGATATAGGATGACAATCCGCAGTAAGATTCGCAACAGCTTTGGTGGTCTACCCTTAAAGTGCTAAGACCACAGACAACGAGAGGAGGCAGTTCACCTCCATATGTTAAGGTAACACTACCATGACGCTTCTGAAAGTCCTGACCAAGGATCACATCAGAGCACAGTTGTGGCAGAACAGCTAAATGTACATCTTGATAATACCTGCCATTAACTTAAGGTTTACCTTACAAAACCCTAACGTCTGAATAGAGAGAGATGTTGATGCCATGGAAACGGTACCTGATGAGTGATGTACCGTCAAGGAGTGGCATTTAACTACGTCAAGGTTGATGAAACTCTCTGAGCTGCCACTGTCAATCAGACCATCTACTTCTGTTCCTTTGATGAACACTTTCACAACTGCCTTTGACAGTGAATTTGGAGCAGCCGCAGAAGTCACTGTTGCTAGAGTCGCCTTGTCGGAATGCATAGAAGCACTAGCTCTTGTTGATGTATTAGTTAGTTTGATATCTTTATTATGCACCCCATACCCATCCTGTGGGCGGTAGTGCACCTTTCAAGGCGGGTGAAATTGCTGACCTTGAAAATGTGCAGAGAACCTTCACCGCACGCATAAGTGCGATAAACCACCTCAACTACTGGGAACGCTTGAAGTTCCTAAACCTGTACTCTCTAGAACGCAGGCGGGAGAGATACATTATTATATACACATGGAAAATTCTCGAGGTCTTAGTACCAAACTTGCACACAAAAATCACTCCCTACGAAAGCAAAAGACTCGGCAGGCGATGTAACATTCCCCCAATGAAGAGCAGGGGTGCCACTAGCACGTTGAGGGACAACACAATAAGTGTGAGGGGCCCAAGATTGTTCAACTGCCTCCCAGCATACATCAGGGGGATTACCAACAAGCCCCTGGCTGTCTTCAAGCAGGCACTGGACAGGCACCTCAAGTCGGTACCTGATCAGCCGGGCTGTGGTTCGTACGTTGGACTGCGTGCGGCCAGCAGTAACAGCCTGGTTGATCAGGCTCTGGTCCAACAAGAGGCCTGGTCACGGACCGGGCCGCGGGGGCGTTGACCCCTGGAATTCTCTCCAGGTAGACTCCAGGTACATAATGGGTCCAGGGACTGGACCTCAAAGTTTGATAGCTGAGCAAGTTACAAAGGTAATGAACTCAGATGGTCACAATCATGACAAGTTACAAAGGTATTTGCAGATTACAGAGGTATATATAGGGTCCAGAGACTGGGCCCCAAAGTTTTGATAGCTGAACAAGGTACAATGGTAATTAATTCACTAGTTACAAGGTAATGAATCATGTAAGTAAATTTACTTACGTCTGTACATGGTTGCACTCATGAACAAATTATAAAGCAATGAGCAATCTATTAGTCTACACCCAGCCACAACTGTAATGAGTTATTGGTGCAAATTTTAATTGTTGGGTCACACACACACACATATACATATACACATACACACGCATACATGTATATACATACACACATACACATACACACATGTACATACACACACACACACACACACACACACACACGTGTCAATGCTTTATTTACAGGGAGCAAAGTCAGGGTATTTTTCGAGAATGGTCTGTAATATACCACTGTGGATAAAATACTTTGACATATCTTGAACATTTCTGAATGAGTAGTCTCTGAATTCATTAATTTTATCGCACTCCAGTACATAATGACGCAGAGTGTGACAATAATCCAACTGGCAAAGTTTACATCTTGTTTGGTCTACATCTGGTGGTGGTGATTTAACCTGCCAAAGATACTTGTAACCCAGCCGGAGGCGGGCGGTAGTGACATCCAAGAGTCTGCTTATTTTGTTGGATGCACCATAGACATGTGGCTCCTCCTGCATGATAGAATGATGATAGATGGACTGACTGGTGTCAATCTCCCTGAGTCTTAAGTCAATAAAATTCAGTTGAAGTTCTTTTCGTATTATTGTTCTCAAACTGCTAACTGACAAGCCAAGATTGTAATCTATCCCTCTTTGAAAGCATAAAACTTAGCCAATTTATCAGTTCTATCATGCATCTGAAGACCAATGTGAGATGGAATCCACAGCATGTGCACTCTGACTCTACTATCCAGAATCCTACCATACCTGTGCCTGGCTTCTGACACGAGCATGCTACAAGTTATACTTGATGAGTTGAGAGCATTTATGGATGACAGAGAATCAGTTACAATTAGAGAGTTAACCTTAGATACATGGACGCATTTGAGTGCAAGGAGTATGGCAAACAGTTCTGTCTGAAGGGTAGAGGCCCAGTTATTGATGCGTGCTCCAATTTCTTTAAGAGAGCCATCACTCTGTATGACAACAGCAGCACTACCAGCTGCACCAGTGGATTGGTGAACAGAACCATCAACGTAAATAATTTGTGCTGTTTGGCTAAATTATCAATACAGTTTAAGGCATCATGTTTGGCTTCAAGGCGAAGCTTTGGTTGTGATTTAAGAAGTAGTTTGGGGGGAAATGGAGGGATGGTAGTTTGGAATGGGGTAATATTCCATGGAGCGGAGAAGTGCCGCTGTTGCCTTACTTGCCACAGATCATGTATCTGATTCATGCGGAGGTCGGTTCCAGTTTTTTCGATCCATCTGGAGGGATGTTCACCAGTGCTGAGGAAAGTTTGGAGGGCTTCTGTGCATGGGTTTGAATGGGCTTGCCTGAGCATATTAACCCCAATTAGGATATTTCTTTCAGTAACACGATCTCTGATGCTTGGAATATAAAGTTCTTTCTGCATATTTAAAATTTTGGCAGTACGAGGGCATCCTAAAATGATCCTCATCGCTTCGTTCTGCAGTTTTTCCAACCCTCCAAGCTTCCAGTCAGACACAAGAGCAAGTAGTAGGGCAGCATAATCAACTAATGATCTAATATAAGCAAGATACATCATTTTCACAATTTTAACATTAGCACCATACCTGGGGTGAAACCCTGCCACAACTCTAAGTGCTCTCAGCCTTTCTTTGTATTGACGACAAAGTCTCGTTACAACAGGTCCAAGTAGTGGGACCTCAAAGCCTAGATACCTGTATCTGTTTACATATTCTAAAAGAGACCCATCATGCAACGGGATCTGGCGAACTGTGCCTCTCTGTCGAGGAGGACGCCTATTGAGTATCTTTGTTTTATCAGTAGAGATTATCAACCCCAGGTCTTGACACGAGGCTAGTACATGGTTAAGGATGTTTTGGGTGTTGGAGAATCCGGTGGTGTGAATCATTATATCATCAGCAAAACTGATCATATAATGATGGGGCTGGCTAGGCATAGCATTAAGTAAGGCATTAATTAGAATATTGAATAGAGTGGGACTGAGCACACCTCCCTGTGGGGTTCCTAATTCAAAGTCTTTAGTTATACTTCTATGCCCCTGGAACAACACAGAAGACTTTCTGTTGGACAGGTAGCCTTTAATCCAGCGGAGAAGCCATCCTCCAACATCCATTCTGGCAAGTTCACTAATGATTACATGTCTGTTGGCAACATCAAAAGCAGATTTAAGGTCAAGGAAGGTAGTGTATGAGCTGTCAGTGTGCAGAGTGAGAAAGGTGGCTATGCATTGGTGCACACTCCTTCCATGCATGAAACCATGCAACCGGGGGACAAAAATGTTTGATTCTGTACATGAGACGATTAAGAATCATCCTCTCAAATGTTTTACATAAGCAGCTAGTAAGAGATATTGGGCGAAATGAATTTTGTTGATTGGGCTTAGGAATGGGAATGATGAGGCTGTTGGTCCAAGATTTAGGAGCTCCCCAGTTACATAGCTCATGTTGTATAATTCGAGTAAAGGATTGCCTGGTACTGACACAGCAATCTTAGTATATTGTAGGTAATACCATCCTCACCAGGTGACGTGGAGTTGCCTTTAGTTAGTGCTGCATCAAGTTCAAAGTCAGTGAAAGGAATGTTACAGTCATCTTCCTTGCTGAGCATAAACAAACAAGTCTCTCCCTAGCATCATATTTGTCATTTAATTTCGCCTGTGTGGTACTGGGAAGATTTTCATAGCTTGATGTAACAGCCCAAGCACTGACTAGCTCATTCGCCCTATGTAAGGGATGAGGGTGTGCAATCTGACCGGTTCTGTTACCCTTAATTCTATTTATGTCCCTCCATGCTCGGCTAAGTGGGGTGTGAGCATTGAGACCATTGACAAATTTTTCCCAGTCAGTTTGCCGCAGCTCTGTCATACGCTCTTGCAGCAGCAAGGGCAGTTTGAAAGAGCCTCAGCATTCCAGGGGTACGATGTTTTCTATAGGCTAGGCCTATTCTGCGAGCAGTACGTTTCAGTGTTCGAAGTTTAAGATCATTGTAATAAGTATGGTTATTATAGGAGGTATGATTGTTATGGAAGTTGGTTGGGTTAACAGTTCCAGGAGGTTTTTGAGGCGGCTCTAAGTAGTTCTGAATACTGCTCACAAGGTCATTGTTAAAGGTCTCAACAGAGGAACACACATAGGAATTATACCAGTCAGTCACATGTGCAACAAAGTCCTCATGTTGATCAGGGGGAACATTAAAACGTTTCCGTTTGAATATTCCACCAGGAAGGATAGTATTACCTATATCTAGTGAGGTTAGCCTTGGGAAATGGTCTGATGATATATCTGATACAATGGTAGACTCACAGCTGGCAGAAGTAATGTTGAAGCCAAGACACAGATCAAGGATGCCTCCATAGATATGTGTGGGTTCAAGGTCACCTACAATTTGCACATTATCATGACTGTTTAACAGTGACAGCAGTTGGTTACCATTACGATTACCAAACTGTGAGCTTCCAATGCTTTTGTGTCTTGCATTATAATCTCCAATTATAAGAGTAGGCTCAGACTGAGCACAAGTTGGGAGCTCCAAGTAATTGAACTTATCAGCAGGAGCATACAAATTAAATATGTTGAGAGCAGAGTTCCCAATATAAATCCTAACACCATGGTATTGCAGTCCCTCTGTTTTCTTATGTGTGAGAAGTTGATGGGGAAGTGATTTTTTAATATATAGAACACAAGAGTTAGTAGATTTGAGATTATATGCAACAAATGATGGCAATTTAGGGGGCTGGGATTTTTCAGGGACTCTGCACTCTTGTAGACACACAATATCAATGGGTTCGGTGGTTACTTTATGATGAAGGTCAGGGAGTCTTTCTAAGTGATGCAATATTCCAGCTAAAAATATTAAGTTTATGCGAGGACTGATCCATTATAGAAGTCCTGGAATCTGGCTTAGTTTCTCAGCACAATGAAAAATTGTTCATATAAAGAGCAGACCTCATCAATGTCAGCAGTGTTACCCTGGTCCATGAGTTTTCTGAGTGCACGTCCAGTTGTGAGGCCTCGTGGTAGTCTTTGTTTGCACAGAGCACGACGCTGTCTCATGGTGAATGTATGATAGGTGGCACTACCACTCACATTCCTCCTCCACTACCATTACACACATCACATAACTGTCATCACCAACACCACTATCAACATTGTGTTCATTGCATTTACCAGCAGTGCTATATTCAATATTAAATGTCAATGGGGGAAACCCAAATCACACTCGGCATCACCTACTATACATGACCCTCATCACTATTACTAACATTATGGGAACCACGCCTCATCACACTTGGCACCACCGCTTATATGGCAAAATCACTATTGTGGGGAATTGTGAGAGTAAGTCTATCTGGGACACCGCCACTAGCAATAAACAACTCCCAGGGAGATGACAGACTCGTATAATTTTACCGCAGTCATTCCCTTTAAGGTATGTGAGAATTTTACCCGCTCCTGGCCGCACCGAGGGGTACCTTCATATTCTCGTTATCTCACAGCACTTGACCAGTATAAATAAATCTGAGAAGATCATGTATTATAATTATAAGGTTAAATTTAAGTGACTGTAGGGTAGTTAAACAAGTGATCACCAGGAGAAGAGATAGAGTACAGACAGCTAAATCATCATGCCCTACACTCACTCAAACAGCATCATAGTGGTGTATCGAATCGTTGACCTAGCTAGCACATCTACTGTGCATAACAATATCATTGGCCAACAATAAAGTAAACACCAGCAGACTACTTAGCTTTAGATGAGGGAGTTGCCCGTTGTTGACGCCCTCCTGCGATCTGATTCGATCGCGATGGTAATAACGGCTCGCCGAGTCAAGAAAGATTAATTTCCGTACACTCTCATACGCCCACGAGACTGAGCGTTCGTTAACATGTGGTTGGTCGGGGTAGCGAATCAGATCCTCGCACTAATCCGACCGTTTGTACTGTTTATACGTATAACTTACATATTACGGTATCCTGGCTTAATGTCCCACTGGTTTATACACATTCACAGTCTCGATACTTGAATTTCGAGTAGATAACTTGCGATATGTTAGTTCATTTCAATCACATCCAATATGGCGGTCGGGGTATGTGCACCCAAGCCAGATTCGCTCGATGCAATCAACCCCGGATTATTTACAACTCGGTTTCACTATATTCCATTTCCCACAGTTCATCGAATATATTACAGTTTTCTAAGATGAACCCCCCAACATCAGGGTACGACTTTATCCTGCCGTATGGTCACTTCACTCAGTTCAAATAGGCCTATGGCCGCGTCACTGCGGGTGGCACCTTATTTCACAATTATTGTCCGATTACTGGACCTCCGGGACCGATTGTCCCACTTGAAATTCCCGCGCCACTGGATATTCCTCCACATTACGAAAGGAGGTAATTAAATCAGATTTTGGCAATTCCCAATTCTGCTCATCGTCACCTGAACTCGGGTCAGGCGCGGCTGTCACTCACTTCCTATTCCCTCTAAGCCTCCTGCCCAGCTGACTGCCCACTTCACGAGGCATCTCGCATGCGGTGAATTCGTGGTTCCTTTCAGTTAATGTTATGCCACCAGCAACACATGAATGATATCTATTCATATTGAAAGTTTATCAATTACAACTTTCGGAAAATACCAATATTTTCCACACTCGGCCGGGCAGAGTTCGTTGTCAGACGATTTAAATTGTATCTCAAATTTTTTCAATTATTTTGCACGTACACAATCTTGCTGTTTTTCGTTACGAATCCACTGCAAGGATACCTCATTATCAGACCAAATTGTGGTGTCGCTAATATTTATCTCCGGCAATTTACTCCGTAAATAATCAGCTAATTTGACACCCACATAAATGGCGGTTAATTCCAACTGAGGTAAAGTACGTAATTTAATTGGAGCCACTTTAGTTTTAGACATGACAAGAGAGATATCTTTATCACATTGAAAATAAGCGACTGCCCATACGCCAATTTAGAAGCATCGCAAAAGTGAGTGTATTTTCCACTCCAGAGCGTTGGGTTACACACCGCGGAAACTCCAAATTTGGAACTCTCTATAATCACCAATTAATTCTTCCCACCTGTTAACGAATTCTCAGGGAGGTTTCATCCCAAGCACCTTCTGCTTCCATGCCTCTTGTACCAACTTCCCTGGGTTTTAAGAGGCGCCACTGCCAGTGGATCGAAACATTTTGAAACTTCAGCAAGTAGGGTCCTCTTCGTTAATTTCTTGGGCATACTATACTATTAGGCTTTAACGATATCAAGTCTCTTTCAGTATCCCAAGTCAGTCCCAATACATTGCTACACCCAGATACTTCACGCCGGGATTATCTTTATTTATTCGGTCCTTTAACCTGGACGAATTACTATACCCCTGAGCGGCATATTTACCTTGCATTATGTCATTAGCCCCTTCATATATCTTCATTAGCTCCTCTTCAGTTGACGTCACCCCCAGGAAATTGGTCCACATAGAATTTACTCATTATTTCACTCAGTGGACCACCTGTACGTTTAAGGTGCGATTTATCGTCGCCTGAAGTAAGAACGGACTAGAAGTAGCCCCAATAAGACACTTCTGAATCTGAAAAATTTTCAGGACAAGTGGATTGCTAGGATCCTCTGGCCACAGAAATCTTTGTAATCCCGATCCGTCTCTTGCAATCCCACTTCAGAAAGCTTATTCTATGCCCGCCGAAGGCATAAATATTAACTCTGAAATTCAATAACACATCTCCCACCTTCTCCGTCAGCGACGGACCTGTCATTAAACAATCATTCAAACTAGTACATTTTTATTACCCCTGGCACTACAATTAAACACGATCCTCAAAGGAGTGGGTTTCGAATCCTTCTCACCTCGTGATGAGGTAAGTAGTGGCCATAAATATTGGCTTGCTCAGGGGTACTCTCTATGAACTGAATTATTTAACTGTTCATTAATGATCCCATTATAAGCAGTCAGCAATTCTGGTGTCTTACTCACCGTGGAGCTGGGCCTTAACTGACCATACGCCATCCGGTACATTAGGGTAGTTCCGGATGGTTTAGCTTCCATGGAGTCGCACCGTATTGTCCAGACTCAAATTTAACATCCTTCAGGTATTGTTCCTGAGTGAAGGAATCATCTGACTTCTTCATTACATTAATCCCAATACTGTCCAGTTCCCACAATTTATGCACTGGTTTAACAGCATCCTCTGTAGAAGAATATTTACACTGGAATGACGTTTCATGAGTAAGGCACACCGTGACTGCATTTATGGCTCTCCAGTCATTCATTACTGCGAGGAAGCCGGCCATAAATGACATGGCCTTCACCAATGTTGAGAAGAGTGACACCACCTTTCTTCGTCATACCCTTCACGAAGGTGGCATAATAGTCACTGCCTATCAAAACACTTACTGGTCCCACCGAGTCATTGCTTACTATGGAGGGTGCCAGTTTCACATTAGTCTCTCTGTGCTTGCCAGCCACATTAACTCCATTAAGTTCAGCCATGGTTATAGGATCAATAACCACTGAGGGTACAAATTAAATAGACCCTTTATTATTCATGGGCTTGCCAGCCACATTAACTCCATTAAGTTCAGCCATGGTAGGATCAATAACCACTGAGGGTACAAATTAAATAGACCCTTTATTATTCATGGGCTTGCCAGCCACATTAACTCCATTAAGTTCAGCCATGGTTATAGGATCAATAACCACTGAGGGTACAAATTAAATAGACCCTTTATTATTCATGGGCTTGCCAGCCACATTAACTCCATTAAGTTCAGCCATGGTTATAGGATCAATAACCACTGAGGGTACAAATTAAATAGACCCTTTATTATTCATGGGCTTGCCAGCCACATTAACTCCATTAAATTCAGCCATGGTTATAGGATCAATAACCACTGACGTCACAAATTAAATAAATTGTTTATAAAGGTGATTCTCACACCTTACTCTTGCACAAATCGTAGCCACGCCTGTGCTAGCAATTAATTGGACTAATTACTGTCCACCACACAATTAATTAACTGTGTACTCTATACTCACTTCCTATGATCAGTCACTTATTTATTAATTAATTAATTCAATAGTGATTAATTCACTAATCACATCCGGTTCAGGACGGACCAACGGGCGCTGTGGGGAATTGTGAGAGATAAGTCTATCTGGGACACCGCCACTAGCAATAAACAACTCCCAGGGAGATGACAGACTCGTATAATTTTACCGCAGTCATTCCCTTTAAGGTATGTGAGAACTTTACCCGCTCCTGGCCGCACCGAGGGGGTACCTTCAATATTCTCGTTATCTCACAGCACTCTGGACCAGTATAAATAAATCTGAGAAGATCATGTATTATAATTATATAAGGTTAAATTTAAGTGGACTGTATGGGTAGTTAAACAAGTGATCACTCAGGGGAAGAGATAGAGTACAGACAGCTAAATCATCATGACCTACACTCACCCTAAACAGCATCATAGTGGTGTATCGTAGATCGTTGACCTAGCTAAAGTACATCTACTGTGCATAACAATATCATTGGCCAACAATAAAGTAAACACCAGCAGACTACTTAGCTTTAGATGAGGGAGTCGTCCGTTGTTGACGCCCTCCTGCGATCTGATTCGATCGCGATGGTAATAACGGTCTCGTCGAGTCAAGAAAGATTAATTTCCGTACATCTCATACGCCCACGAGACTGAGCGTTCGTTAACATGTGGTTGGTCGGGGTAGCGAATCAGATCCTCGCACTAATCCGACCGTTTGTACTGTTTATACGTATAACTTTACATATGTGTATCCTGGCTTAATGCCCCACTGGTTTATACACATTCACAGTCTCGATACTTGAATTTCGAGTAGATAACTTGCGATATGTTAGTTCATTTCAATCACATCCAATATGGCGGTCGGGGTATGGGCACTCAAGCCAGATTCGTTCGATGCAATCAACCCGGATTATTTACAACTCGGTTTCACTATATTCCATTTCCCACAGTTCATCGAATATATTACAGTCTCTTCTAAGATGAACTCCCAACATCAGGGTACGACTTTATCCTGCCGTATGGTCACTTCACTCAGTTCAAATAGGCCTATGGCCGCGTCACCGTGGGTGGCACCTTATTTCACAATTATTGTCCGATTACTGGACCTCCTGGACCGATTGTCCCAAATTGAAATTCCTCGCCCACTGGATATTCCTCCACATTACGAAAGGAGGTAATTAAATCAGATTTGGCGGACATAATCTCCAAATTCGGCTCGCCATCGTCACCTGAAATCGGGTCGCCTAGGCGCGTCGCTCACTCTCTCCCTATTCCCCTCTAAGCCCTCCCTGCCCAGCTGATGCCCACTTCACGAGGCATCTCGGCATGCGTGTGAATTCCGTTGGTTCCCTTTTAGTTAATGTTAAGCCACCAGCAACACATGAATGATATCTATTCATATTGGAAAGTTTATCAATTACAACTTTCGGAAAATACCAATATTTTCCACAACTATTACTAACATTATGGAGACCACTGCCCTCATCACACTCGGCATCAATACTTATAGTACACTCATAACTATTACTAACATCAGAGACAGCACTGCCCTCAGCATGATGCTCACTATAGTTATCAACACAGCTGTTGGGTTCGTCATTGCCGTAAGTAAGGACACCACCATCACCTTGTTCATCAGCCTTACACTCGCTTTCAGAATTTGTGACAATCTTGCTATTGGTATGCTCTACACATCTTTCTTTGTGCTGCTCAAGTTGTTGCTTCAGGAGAAATTGCTGTCTCTCCAGTAGTCCTATGTGGGACTTCAGGTTGTATACCACACGAGCAAGACTAGGAACATCTGGAGACGTGAAGCCCCGATCAGCTGAGCTCGGTGGCTGACTGTCAGCTGACTCAGCTAGACTGGTGTTGACAGCAGACGTGGAGCTCTGTTGATGTGCTTCCCAGGTGAAGTGCTCAACCCCATTGTCTGAGGGCAGGCATGAGCCAGTATTCAGACTCCAGGTATCTGGTAGGTCTGGGGGGTCATAATGGGAGGTGCAGGGTGAGGTGTGGTTGGCTGCGATGTGGGCAGCCCTCACACTGCAGTCAGCATGAGCTGCTGTGACTCCTGAAGTCTTACAATTGATACATCGCTTAGCAACAGCCTGGTGCTGTTTGATCAAATCATAACACCGTTCAGAAGAATGAGCATTGGCACACACTGCACACCAGTGTGACTTAGCTGGGCATTTCCTGGCAATGTGGCTCCAACGTTGACACTTATAACATCGACGTTGAGGAGGTCTGTACAATGCAATGTTATAGCGCCTGTTGAGGGCAGCACGGAGTGAATATAGCGGCAAAGTCCCCTGGCCAGTCCACTCAGCTAATATCAGATCGTTGGGAAGCCGACGAGGGCTTGCAACTTGCTCTGACACCAGATATTTAGGATTCAAGTGCTTGTTGACGTTGTATATGACAATGAGCACTTTAGGTGCCCTAGGTGGGGCAGCTCGGAGTTTGATGTTGGCATATTCTTTAGCGAGAAGTTTGTCTATAAATGTTGAATCATTAGGCACAAATACGTAGTTATCCTCATCATGGAGAAACTTGATAGTTTTCTCGGGTTGTCTACACTAGCTTCATAAAACCAATTACACTTACTCTCTTGATCAGTGTTGTTAGGAAATCTAACCTGACAGCTTTGGGAGGGTGTGCGCCCCTGTATTGCTTGCAGCAAGCTTTTCTGGAAGCCTCGTTCCTTTTTCCGAGAGTGTTTACTAAGGTATGTTTCAAATCTGCCTTCACCATCATTTACGTCATCAAAACCATCAACTATACTCATAGCTGACAGCAGTTTCACACTGGCGATGGGCGGTGTATAGGAGGGTCAAGGGACATTCACCTCACTAGACAAAGGCAATATGGGTGTCAGTGGCCTGCGGGTCTTTTCAAGGTCATTAACTGGGCCAGTCTTATGGAGAGTTACCAAACACTACAATACTCGTTAATTACTCCAAACTACAGCACTTAACAAATAATCAAGAACAATTTACACAATGTATAGGTAGACATATAATGATTGCAAATTGTTACTATTACAATCTAAGCTAGGCGCTAAACCCACTAGATGAGATGGCAAGAAAAATAGATGTTAACAGGCTGACTCTTGCACATCACAGTTGAAAGGTAACCGAATTACTCAAGAAAGTGTTCATGAAACTGAACATCATGCAAGAGTAAGCTTGTTCACAGTAAAAATGCGATAATTTTATACCTGAACAAAATTTACTTAATGTTATAAAAATAGCATAAGTTACACACTCACAGCACAGATGAATAGTACAATTTGAAATATAAATAGTTCTGGGAATTTAAGTCAAGTTTCAGTCTGAATGGAAAAATATATTAGGAAACACAGCACAACACTAGGACAAGCAACCCAATTGTGCAACCGTAATTGATAGTTCAGCAACACTGAGCGGAGAATGTATTACACTGGGTTAATAAATGTAAGAAGTCACTGCATGGATTACCTGGGCTGGCTTGGTGCCTTGATGTTCTCGATGCAGGAAAACATTCACTTCACTAGACACACGCAATATAAGTGTCAATGGCATGAGGCACAGTGCCGCTTTTCAAGGTCATACACCGGGCCACAGTCTTCTGGAGAGTTACCAAACACTGCAATACTCGTTAATTACTTCAAACCTGCAGCACTTAACCAAGAATCAAAACCAATTTACACAATGTATAGGTAGAGATATAATGATTGCAATTGTTACTATTGCAATCTTAACTAGGCGCTAAGCCCACTAGATGAGATGGCAAGGAAAATAGATAATAACAGGCTGACTCTTGCGTACCACAGTTTAAAGGTAACCCAGTTACTCAAGAGAGAAAGTGTTCATGAAACTGAACATCATGCAAGAGTAAGCTTGTTCACAGTAAAATGCAATAATCTTATCCCTGAACAAAATTAACTTAATGTTATAAAATAGCAAGAGTTACACGCTCACAGCACAGATGAAAAGTGCAATTTGAAATAGTTCTAGGAATTTAACAGTCAAGTTTAAGTCTGAATGGGAAAATGTATTTGGAAACACAGCACAACACTAGGACAAGCAACTTAATTGTGTAATTGTATTTGATAGTTCAGTAACACTGAGCGGAGAATTACACTGAGTTAATAAATGTAAGAAGTCACTACACTGAAATATACTCTGAGCCTTTTATTAAAAGTCTTAATACAGGCTTACAGATAACAGTTAACTGTCTCTAAAGCGAAACACTGTTGCTGAAGGTCAGAAATAATCCTAGTGTAGAGGTGAGGGAAAGTTAGTGTAGTTAACCTGGGGTGTACGTGGCAACCCGCGCACCACTACATAACACAGCGTCTTCACAGGAGGCGGCGATTTCTTTGGGAGAATATGCGCTTTCTGTCGACTCACAGAACCTGCGGCCTTGTCGTCGGCGCCCAGTCTATCTTCTTTCTTCACCTGGTCTGTGAGCGGTGGTGGAAATGTACAAGCATGGAGAGATATGTGGGTGATGGTGGTAGCGACACAGCTAATCCCCTCTCCCTTACATTACTCACTCTTTAAATCCATCTGGTTTATCAACCCACACTAAGCCACTAGGTAAAAGTTAGCTTTTACAGGCAGGAAGCACACTGGTATGACAGGAACACTATAGAACGTTTACGTAGATGTGCTGGGGATCAGGAGAGCTGTGCCTGCTGGCTACCTTAGTTTGTCCTGCCTGGCTTGTTTGTTGCTTTCAAGCCTGCTTGAATGTGCCAGTTAAACCCGTGTCAACCACTTGGAGATTATCTTGTAGCAGGCACGTATGCACACAGGAGACACATTCTTAAGAAGGGTGGGTGGGAAATCGTGGAAAGCTGGCAGCAGGACTGACGGGCACTCAGGCACGTATGTGGGCAGGCAAAAACCGCCTCTAGACCATAGGTAAATAGAGGCGAATGGCTGAGTTCTAAATAGAGGGAGGAGGCAGGCGAGGGGTAGTGTAGATAGGCCTTCTTGTGCCACTTCAAACCAACACTTTTCGTTTAACTAGGTAGATCACTAGTCACAGCTCACACATAAGAGTTTCAGCAACAATGCAGCTGCGATCCAACGATATGAGTTGCATGATGAGTTGTCAGTCGAGTGAAATAAGCAGTCCTGGGAAACAAGGCCTAGGACCTCACTCACACACGTCCTCTCCCCTCAAACACTCAGCCATTACTGTGATGTATTAGCACGACATACTTTAGCAAAGTGACCTTTCTTATGGCATTGATAGCACATTGCTTCACGAGCCGGACACTTTGGACGTGGATGTCTTGAAAAACCACAAAAGAAACACTTTCTGCCTGCAGCTGCTGTCACTGAAGCAGGTTCCACGGTAACCTCATTAAAAGAGTCTTGGTCGGGAGTTACAGCACTTACCACTCGAGAAGGCTGGGTAGTACTGTACACTTCAGAATTCTTCTGAGCTGAATCTAATGATCTTGCCTGGTCAAGGGTAGTGGCTAAGTCCAGAGTTTTATTCTCCAATAAACGCTGCCTTATTATTGGTGATTGCAGGCCACTGATAAAAGCATCCCTGATGGACTCTTCACAATACTGAGAAGCTGTCACCGCTCGGAAGTTACAGTCCTTACCTAATATTTTCAATGCTTGAAAGTATTCCTCTAAGGATTCACCAATCTGCTGGCGGCGAGTTGCAAGACGATATCGTGCAAAGATTTCATTTGTGGGCTTAATATACTGAGACTTGAGGGCATTGATAGCATCTTCATAGGTATTACACTCAGAAATAACCTCATAGATTTTAGGTGACACAAAGTTGATGAGCAGGCTTAGTTTATCTAGATCTTCCTGAGGAAAGGCTCTCAAGAAGTTTTCGAAAGTCTTAAACCAGTGCTTCCATTCCTGAGCAGCCGTTGATACACTGGGGTCAGAGTCTAGCCTCTCAGGTTTCAGTAAACGCTCCATTTTGCTGTGTAGTCTAGCTCAGAATCGCCACCAGGTAGCCCAGGATATTTGTGTTCAATAAATTGTTGTGATAAAAACACAGGCCTCATTTCTAGGCTTTATTGAACACAAAATCCATGGTACATGTCTGCAACAGAAGAAAATACATCTAATGACTGCTGCTGCAGGACAGGTGATGTAAGGTGCATATGTCCTCAGAAAAGCTATAGCTACTGGCGATATATTTAAGCTTACCATGTAATCTGCATCACGAATGTATTTGTGTAAGAGAGAGACCACACGCCATGCTGGGCCATCGCCGTACTGTTTGTTGTTATTGTAAGGGGCCCCTGAGGTGGTGCAGTATTGTGTCCTGCTGCGGCTCTCCACAAGAGCGGTATCACTACACTCTCCCAACCCGAAGTAAGCCTTGTGGTACTTGTTAGATAACCACTCTATCGTCTTATGGTTCAATTTAGCTCGTACCACCGGACAAACGAACCAACTTGCATTCTCCAAATTGTGTTTGTTACTCAAAATCTGGAGAGTGCTCTCTAGTTTGATCCGAAACTGTTGCAACTCTTTGTAGTTGTGCTCTGGTGGTTTCAAATTAACCACTGCCATCACTAAATCCAATGTATGCTGTTCCGAGTTACCATAAGTACCCTCTAGCAGACGAACAGCTTCTCTATAAGAGTCGTTTACATTCGGGAAAGCCTGAATGAGAATGAGGGCATCTCCCCTCAATTGTCCCTTTAAATAAATCAACTTTACAACACTTTCCAGATCCTTCCGATCGTATACCATTGCCTTGAAAATTGACCAAAATTCCTCCCAGCTGTCTCCCGGCTGGAACAACAACAATTGTACTTCCGGGAGTCTGGGGAGGGACACTTTATTTGCCGCGGGAGATTGGCCCACCACGTCACTCATACTCTTTAACCTACCTAGTACCTTAACTTTACAGGCACACATGACTTCTTCCAATTCACTATATTGTCGTAACAGTGTTTCTCGTTCCTCACTGCTCACACAATCATCCAGTAACTCAACTTCATAGACTTTGAACCACTTCACGTACGACGCGTACCTGAGTTCTAGTAACTCAAAATTTGTTTCTAAGTCAATAACACTCGTCGACGGCTCGTTCACTAAGTTCAAACACGTATTGTGTGTCTTTGTCACATGTCCCTTGCGAGCTTGCAACGACGCTTTCTTGGCTTTAATATCCATGGTTTTGCCACCCGGCATGGGAACTCCATTAGGTTCAGTCATGGTTGTAGAATTAATAACCACTGACGTCACAAATTAAATAAATTGTTTATAAAGGTGATTCTCACACCTTACTCTTGCACAAATCGTAGCCACGCCTGTGCTAGCAATTAATTGGACTAATTACTGTCCACCACACAATTAATTAACTGTGTACTCTATACTCACTTCCTATGATCAGTCACTTATTTAATAATTAATTAATTCAATAATGATTAATTCACTAATCACCTCCGGTTCAGGACGGACCAACGGGCGCTGTGGGGAATTGTGAGAGATAAGTCTATCTGGGACACCGCCACTAGCAATAAACAAACTCCCAGGGAGATGACCGACTCGTATAATTTTACCGCAGTCATTCCCTTTAAGGTATGTGAGAACTTTACCCGCTCCTGGCCGCACCCAAGGGGTACCTTCAATATTCTCGTTAACCCACTGCACTCTGGACCAGTATAAATAAATCTGAGAAGATCATTTATTATAATTATGATATATTTAAATTTAAGTGGACTGTATAGGTTATTAAACAACTGATCAAACAGGAGGAGAGGTAGAGAACACACAGTTAAGTTAACATGACCATCACTCACCTAATTAACAGCATCATAGCGGTGCATAGTAGATCGTTGACCTAGCTAAAGTACATCTACTGTGCGTAACAATATCATTGGCCAACAATAAAGACGACAGTATGGTACTTAGCTTTAGATGAGGGAGTCGTTCCGTTGTTGACGTCCTCCTGCGATCTGATTCGATCGCGATGGTAATAGTTGTCCCGTCGAGTCAAGGAAGGTTAATTTCCGTGAACTCTTATACGCCCACGAGACCGGGCGTTAGTTAACATGTGGTTGGTCGGGGTAGCGAATCAGATCCTCTCACTAATCCGACCTTTTGTACTGTTTATACGTATAACTTTACATATTACGTATATCCTGGCTTAATGCCCCACTAGTTTATACACATTCACAGTCTCGATACTTGGATTTCGAGTAGATAACTTGCGATATGTTAGTTCATTTCATCCGCATTCAATATGGCGGTCGGGGTATGGCGTACCCGCGCTAGCCTCGCTCGGTACAATCACTCCCTATTTATTTACAACTCTGTTTCACTATATTCACCATTTCACAATATTCATCGAATATATTTCAGTCTCTTCTAAGACGAAAGCTCCCCAGCATCAGGGGTTACGACTTTATCCTGCCGTATGGTCACTTCACTCAGTTCAAATAGGCCTATGACCGCATCACTCGCCGGCGGCACACCTTATTTCACAATTATTGTCCTATTACTGGACCTCCTGGACCGATTGTCCCACTTTATATTCACCGCGTCACTGGATATTCCTCCACATTACGAAAGGAGGTAATTAAATCCGATTTGGGGGGCGGAATCTCCAAATTTGACAGGCCATCCCATCACCTGAAATCGGGTCGGTAAGCTCGCTGTTCACTCTCACTCCCCTCTACCTAGCTTCCCTGCCCACTTGACGAGGCATCTCGCGCATGCGTGTTAATTCGTTGGTTCTTTTCAGTTAATGTTAAGCCAACAGCAACACATTAATGATATCTATTCATATTGGAAAGTTTATCAATTACAACTTTCGGAAAATACCAATATTTTCCACAATTATTCTACTTTGTTGGGAATGTTTGATATTGAGCATTTAGGTTTGGGTGAGAAGGTGGTTTTTTAGCATCGTTTTGAATTGGGAGTGTCGGCTGAGTGGTTGAGAGGAGCAGACGTGTATTGGTGGGATCTGGACATACTAATTTGCAGGCCTACATATTTCTCCAGACTGATAAGTCCTCATAAAAACTCATAGTGTTGGATCGCCAATACAGTGATGTGAGAACTCTGATGTGTGAGTTGTGACTAGTGATATACTTAGTGAAACACTGGAAATAGTTTTCCGGTTGAAAGGTCCTCACAGGCCTCTGCTCCCCCTCTTCCTTTCATTTGGTCTCAGCCTTTCACCTCTATCAACGTACAGTGTAGAGGCGAATTTTGCTAGTCCACTGCTATTCATGCCTCTCTGAATATGCCACATTTCATCCCCTTACCATCCTGAGGAATAACGTCGACTGAGCAGTCCCACGAGAGTTGGTAACCCAGGTGTGTACACACTGAAAATTCGTCTTTCATTCCAAGACAAGTGTGCTACAAGTTCTGCAAGTTTGGAGTGAGTAACTATTTGTACAAGTATTGCAGTGGTTGGTAACTCTTGAGAAGTCTGGCTCAGTCAGTGACATTGAGAGGCACTGCATCACCTGCTTGAGACTCACCCATATTGACTATGTGAAGAGAGGTGAATGTGCATGCTCCGTTACCCCTGCTATTCTCCTGTATCTTCTACCCTCCGCCTTTAAAACAGCATCCAGTAAAGGCGGATTTTGCTGAACCAGGAGTGTGTGACCAGTACCAACGTAAGCCTAATGTGGCAGGCTGAGGAAGGTGGGTAGCCAGAAGACACCAGTGTGCTGGTAGTGGTTATTATATTACGATGGAATGAGTGTTCCTGCCTTCACAGCTAAACTCTCCCTTTTTACTCTTCGAACCGTTGAGGTGGAGTAAAGGTGTTAAGAGCCGAGGCTAGCTCATTCTACACCCAACACCTAGCAACCCACCCACCGCTGCCCGCCCCCCAAGTGCCACCCACAGTGACAACCCCCCTCCTGCCTTTTCCTCAGCAAATCAATTGCAGTGTTCTGCTTTCTCTCACCGCCTCCCTGCTACAATTTAATACATCTATAAATTGTGTGTATAGCCGGTTGATGCCTCCTGGGGCGCTACAGAACTGAAGACAAGTTTAACACCCCTGCCGCCCAGCTTTAAAAGTCCTAGTTGTAGTGGCAGCGACAGGTGGCACTGCCAGGGGCCACCTGGCTGGTGTAAACAACATCAGCTGACTCCCTACTCAAGCTTCATGGACAAGAATGCTACTCATCTCGTCGGTGTTTCTCAGATATAGAAGAGACCTAAGAAACTGGCCGATCTCTTTCTGACAGACTCAGGGAGCACAAAAATAGTGTTAGGCTTGCCGACACTAATAATGCTCTTTTCTGTCATGTCAGAGATCACAGTCATCCCATTGATTGGTCTTCTGCTAAAACTGTCTACCCTACGTCTAACTTTCATAGTCGCCGCCTGGTTGAATCCTCCCTTATACACAACTTTCCCTGTATGAATCTTAGCCCTGGCTTTGTCTCTGTTGATGCTTTCCTCTCTCATTACATTGTTAAATGCTCTAAACTTCAGAACACCCGTGACTTAACCTGATTCCTTCCTGTCTTATCTTCCCCTTCTCCTTTTTTCTCCTTGGTTTTCCTTTCTTTCTGTTCTT